>ML805413.1:403351-415697 GCA_009831015.1 Picea engelmannii | reverse complement strand
AATTAAAATAAATGAATGAAATTCTCTCATATGGGGCATGTGTTATTCCCCTAGTTGTCGTCATCTTGTGGTTTAGGTTGGACTTTGCCCAACCTACAACTTGTTTGATAACATGACTCTCTCAGTATTATCACAATCTCATGGATTGGGTCAGGCTTTTCCCAACCTACAGTTTGTGAAATAACAAGGTGTTAAGGAGGAAGAGAATATTCGGGTGTTAGGGAGGAAGAGAATATTTGAACAAGAGTCTAATGAAGGCGTGTTCATTTTGCATGCACGGACGGGCTCAGACTTCCACATCAATCTTGACTTCACACATGAGAGAAACAACCCACACACCATGTGGGTTAATGGAAACATTAATGTAGAGTAAGGGATCTACCAATGCCTCTATCATTGGTTCCATGATGATACACTTGAAGGAAGATGAAGATTCTAGAACACGAGACTTGGTTTGATTATCCTCATTGGGATAAGAGGAAGCACGAAGGAACTAAAGGAAACACACCAAGAATTGGCCCTGAGGGTGGCCGTAGTGCCACTCTGGTTCATCATTGCCAGTTAATTCTATCAACACCGATACAACCCAACATTGGTTTCAATGATGGTGTTATTGGTCTGATGGCTCCAAGGCGTGGCTACATGAGAGGTTACCATCGATGGATTGGTGCTCTAGTGGATCCATCGACTTGGCACTCAGATGAATATTTTGTTCGTACACAAGCACAACACGATGCCTAGGCAGCTACAAAACTTTCCATATGGTTAGCCTGCCTCGTATCCATGCCCACATGGAGGAAGTCGAAGATCAAATTCTCGTGGAATGCATCTTAACGACAGATTGGGAGGCAGCCACAGAGACAAAAAATTGGGTTTTGTATGTGGGAAACTCGAGAGGCCATGACACGAAATATTGGAAAATAGTAGACTTGTACTGACATCTTAAAATGTTGTCAGGACAAATGCTACAAAAAAAAGAGGATGCTCAAGAAAAAATTCAACTACAATTGGATGTGATCCACCTGTTGGTTAAATAAGTCATGGTTCGACCCCCACCCTCAAGCTTGATGTTGGCATATTTGACTCTAAAGATATCTAAGCAAGTGACTCTTGAGCCCCTTCAAGACTCCAATACAATATCACTAGATTAATGGCTAGTATGTACCCAATTGTACTTATTTTTGTGATGAAAGGTAGTGGTAGAAATATCATAAACTCTCTTAGACTTCAACTCTTCCTATATATTGTTTATACAGCTAATAAAGTTCTAATCAACAAGGATTTTTTATACAATTTTTCTAAAAATAGCTTAATATATATTAATGGCCTTAAAACTATTATTATTATTTGTAGTGGAGGAGGGCTGCCAAACATTACAAGTTTTTGGTGATTCCTTATTAATCATCAACTGGGTAATCAATGTCCATAGATGCCATGTTTCTCATCTATTTTCGATTTTAGAGGATGTATTTCATATAAAAGGTTTTTTTTTACTCCATTTCATTTTCACATATTTATAGGGAGCGGAACCAGTTGGCGGAAGGGCTTTCCAAAGAAGCCATGCAACTATCATATGGACAATGGTATATTTAAGATCACACACCAACGGGAATTCATGGGAATGCATGGCTTCTATCATAGACCTTTTCATGATATTCAGAATATTTGATCACCTCGACATCTTATTTTGTGAAGGAAATTTTTTTTATTTTAAATATTGAGTTGTATGTAATGTTTTATGATACAGTACTTATTGGTTGGTGAGATACACCCATTATTTTGGGGGCTAAATGTCGGCAGCCTTTTTTTCTTTTTGAGACTGACTATGAGACATTTATATAAGATACTAAAAGTAATGATATCTAGTGTATGCATCATTAGTTTAGAACTACAAATTGTTAGATAATATATATAAAGTTGTTTCAAATAGCTTGTATTATTTATGTATATAATTTTATTATAATATAATGAAATTATGAATTTTTCTAAGTAAAAAATAAATACTTATGTAAACTTTTAAAACATAAATAAACAAAATTATAAAAATATATATAATACATGTATTTAAAATATATTTAAATAATAAAAAATATAATTTAAATAATTACAAAAACATTAGACAATACAATAGCGAATTAAAATAACTAAAAAGATTTTTGAAATATTAATATTACCTATTAAATATTATTTTTAATGTTTTCGTTCCTTACCAAAGTCTTAATGATAAATTAAAATAATTCAATCCTAATAACCGAAAATATAAAATAGAAAGAACTTATGAAAAGAAGAAAATATTAATATTGCATATTATATGTTTTATAAGTGTTGTCATTCCTTACTAAACTCTTAGAATAAATTAAAAAATGATAAATTAAAATAATTGAATCTTAAACCATTAAACATAGTATTATAAGTGTTTTCATTCCTTACTAAACTCTTAGAATAAATTAAAAAATGATCAAATTAAAATAATTGAATCTGAAACCAGGTTAAACATAGTAGAGGTTCATATAAACTCAAATTAATGTAAATAAATATGCATATATGCATAGTTGCACGATAACAACTCTTCTTATCTTTAAAACTAGTTTTTAAGGTTTCTGGGTTTCATTTTCAATGGTTTTAATATCAAGGAAATAAGAGTTTAGAAACACATTAGAGTTTTAAATTAAAATTTTGTTTTTAATATTTATAAATATCAATTTTCCTTATTATTAAATTAAAATGTAAATATTTTTATTCAATTATTACAAACACTTAAGTAAAACTTATCTTAAAAATTATTTAAATAAAAAAATTAATAATAAGCAATTTATAGATGTGGTTATTAATAATTTTTATTGCATTATGTATATTTTCTTTTAAGCTCATACTAATTCATGATCATCACTTGTCCCAGTTTATGATGAGAACAAACCATATTATTGATTTTTATTGTATTTGCATGGTGATGATGATTAACATCCACTAAGACCCAATTGGTCTATCGGACCTTAAGAGGGTAAGTGATTACTTGTGATTCTTTAGAATTTTGTTTCTGTGCTCGAAAAACATTAAGAAAAGCTTTCCAAAATCACCATACTTTTGTTGAGTTAAGAGGTTAGGAATGTTGGTAGTGTGATAAATATTTTGAAAATGAGATCTAATATGGGTATAAGCTGGACAATCTAAGAGAAAGTGCTTTTCATCTTCAACCTTCTTAGTGTCACAAAGGTGACACACTCTTTCATCCCATGGTGTTTTAAGAATTGACCAATGCTTAGTTTCACTATGGAGCTCATGAGAATTTGTTCTTATCTTAGCAATGCTTATTTTTTTCTTTACATTTGTCAAAACAGATAGATAATTTTGATCTTCTAGATTAGGGTTGATTACATATTTATAATACTTTAATTTTCTTTTTTACTCTTTATCACACCACATTTTTTCCTTAAATTTTGATTTGACGGTTTTTTTAATAGTATCTTTATTCTGCAAAATGGTTTCTTCCATGATTCCCCAATAGTTTAGCCAAGACCGGGCATCTTTATGCCATCCTCGCTTGAGTCGATGGTGGTTATGACTTGATTTTGAAGCAATTTTAGGTAGCCTCTGTTACAAATTATTTTCGTCACCCTTATGACCATTAATGATGTAAGACCATCTATTGCCTTCAGAAGGGTCAGTGGCCTGAATTCCTAAAGAAAGAAGGGAGAAGAACTTTTCTTGAGAGATAAAGCTGTGTTTTCCTCTGTAAAAACCCTATTTTGGAGGATTTTCGTGGGTTGCACCATAGCTAGGGTGCGGAAATGCCTAATTTCCGCAGGCTGCACTATATCTAGGGTGCAAAATTTCTACAGGCTACACTATAGCCAGGTCGCAACGGCCTTCGTACGTGGAAAAATGAGCATTTTCTCGATGCTTCTAGAAGGAAAAGATTCTATGGTGAGGTGGCCTCTGAATGGTTTGGATCTTACTCTCTTTCATGATTTAGTGGGATCATCTTAACCTCCTTACCTTATCCTCTTCAACTTATAAAAATAGAGGAACTCTCATGGAGAAAGTTAGTTGGTTTTGGAGCTTGATTGAGTTGAATTTGGCTTGAGATTGTTAGCTTGGTTAGATTGGCTTTGAGATTTTCTTTGTCAAGATAGATTGTGAGTAGCTATCAGATCCATGGTCTCGGAATCCTTGGAGCAAGAAGTGTGTGGGAATCAAGGAACTGTTGGAAGGAACCTTACGACATCAAAGCATCCAGTTGTAATCTCTCTTCCTATTATTAATATAATGCAGTGGCATGCTTCTTTCCCATATAATTATCATTATTTTATTGAATAATTCCTTGATCATATGCATAGGTTGTCATCATTGAATATACTTTTATTGCTTTCACTTTGGTTGGTTTGTGTCTCACTGCAGCATTAGTATCACAAGAGCACCAGAGAAAAACAAGAACAACAAAGACATAAGGAAGTGACACTTAAAGGTATGTATCTCGTCCTTTGTTTGGTAGTAAATTTGATTATTAGAGCCTAGGGAAAGCGTCATGTCCTATCATGTTTTTTTCTATATCCAGGTGGATCTAGGGGGATCGATTCGTGTCCGCAGTTAATGATTTACCTGTTAACAAAATTGATGACTCCACTGGGGAAACACATGTTTTCCTAGTTTTCCTTGTTTTCTTGCTTTGATTTCTTGGTTTCTATTTTCTGAGTCATTGGAAGATCCAGGTTGACTCTCTCACTGTTAAACTTCACTAGAAAACCTTCTCAATTTTTAATTTTTTCCATTTTTGTTTGATTTCCGCACCCTGCATTAAGGGACAATGCGCCGACTTAGGATTTATGCGCCCTACCTATTTTGACCAGTGCAGAAACACCGTGACCTACCCATCTCTGGCCCATGGAAATCAGTGATTCCTGCACTGTGCTAGTCTTCCAGCCTGCGAAAAATGTGAAATTCTTGATTTTTGATGGTTTTCCTTATCCAGATCTTGGATTTGGTTTTGTGGTGAATTTTTGGGTTTGATTATGATTTGTTTACAGTCTGCTTGATATTTTTTGAGCTTCTTTTAGCCATCTTTGCTTTGTTTTCTTTTGAAATATTTGATCTCTTCCTTTGAGTGTCTTTCAGTTACAAAGCATCGTTTTTCTTTAGAATTGTTTAGTGAAAATAACACTTTTTTTTTTCTTGAATAACTCGTGGTAAAAGAGAAACTTTGTTTGGGTTGTTTTTGTTTTGAAGTGATTTGCTATTGCTTTTATCTATCTTTGAAACAAAAATATTGTTTCTTTTTTTATATTAGATTGGGGGCTTCCTTTCATTTGAAGTCGCGAAATTGCATGATTCTTGGCATTTTTTGATCTTAAATTATGAAAAAAATTCCCCCTCATGGCTAGGGGGGGGCATGAATCATGTATTGGTGTACATTCTATTTTTCTCAATTCTTGAAGATATTGATATTGATGAGTTTTAAAATTTTGGGACATTGGGCATATGGGAATGATAAATGTTTTCTCCTTCTCGTAGCATAGCTTTCATCGAAATGAAAAGATTGCATCTTCATCTCTTTGCATAACTTTCGATTCGATCAAAACACCATAGTTTTCAAGCCATTTTCCTCTTGAGTAACAAAAACCATAAAATAAAGCGCTTATAAAAATTGATTAGACATTTTTATATTTTCTGATAGCAAACCTACATTATATTAGTTGTAGGGCTTTGGAATAGGTGTGAAAGATAACTTTCCAAAGCTACAAACAAACATAGAATCTTGAGTTAGGGAGCAGTAAATCCACTTATTACATTTTGTCCTGGGAATCCCTTCTCACACAAGGGTCAAACCTGAGGTCGCATTGATACTGGCAGAGTTACTCACCCTGCTTTGTTGGTATTGGTGTAGAGATTGTGCATATTATGGGGGTCGCTTGAGAGGTATACCCACAATGATTAGTATAAGCCTTTCAAGTTGATTTCAGAATAGATACCATGCCCTTGCACGTGGATCGTACTGTCAATTGTTTCCTCAGGCATCACTGTAGTGATTGGCAACCTTAGTGGCCTATATTTTTAGGGTCTTTACACAAGGTGACTGTGGAGGGGCAAGTCTTCACAGTACCTAGAATCGACATTGGCCAAACTCACTCGAGCTCCTTGGAGGGTATACCCACAATTATGTGTGGGAGCTTGCACCATGGTGTAAGTCTGTTAAGCAAGTCGTCAACGTAACTTTTCCACCCACTCTATCTCAACCCCTTCTTATTTTGTTCCCGTGACGTTGGATTTCATCACCAACTAGTGTGCTCATTGTGAGAAGGTTTTGTTTGTTTGCTTGCTTCCTAGATTTTTAGCATGTGGTGCTTGTTTTTCCTAGTGGACTCTAGATTGGATCTTTATTTTAATGGAGTTAGTTCCTGAAATGACCAATGAAGGAACCCCTTCTCTAGGGGAACCTTTTGTTTTTCCTTCTTATGGAAACATTGGTCCTCCTCACATCGCTACTTTGAGCTTTCTAGGTCTCACTATTGGATTGCTAGTGTGGTTTTTTTCCACTCAGGTAATCCCAAATGTAGTAAGTTCTTCGGTCGTAAGCACTTCCCCCTAAGAACATCAACCTCATGTTGATCCTTCATCATCTTCACCAGTAAGATCTTCTTCACCTTCTTCACTTGCAAGGTCTTCTTCCATTTCATCTTCTTCGTCGAGTAAAATCCCTCAAGCTAGTAACTCGATGAATAAGAAGAAGAAGAAAAGGAAGAATAAGAAGAAGAAAAATATGCAAGGATCCAAACTTCCAACCACTGCTAGACATGTTGGAAAACAACCAGTTATTGTTGATCGTGTTGGGAGTGTTGATGATGTCAAGATCACCCAAACAACCCGTAATGCCAAGTACCCTTGCAGGCTTTGTAAGGGTAGCCATCTTCTTAAGGATTACCCTGGTCTATCCAAGGTTATAGAAGCATGGTCTACACACCCTTGCTAACCCATGTCATTAGCCTCTGAACATAATATTGATGAATTCTCGTCGACTAGTCACAATATAGTTGGGAAGAAGAAAAGTAGATCCAAGTTCCCATGTATGCTATGAAAAGGGAATAATCTAACTCATCTTTTCCCTCATATGGAAGAAGACTCGAAATTCCTAGATGATATGATTGTTTCAAAGCCTCAACTTCCAGTTGCTTATCGCAAGCTTTCTCTCAACCCACATGTAGTTGATGGAATGATCAATCCAGTTCCCCCGTTGGTCAGTCCAGTTGATCAAGTGGTCAATCTGGTTACTTCCTTGGTTGAATCAGTAGACCAAGTGGTCGATCCGATCCCATCCTCGGTCGATCCCACTCTCCTGTTAGAGAGTGAAACCTAAGCGGTCGATCCTTTTCCAAGTGTCGACCCCATTCTCCCCTTGGAGAATGCAACCCAAGTGGTCGATCCGATATCATCATTGGTCGATCCTACTCTCCCACTCGAGAGTAAACCCAATATTTCCCACATTTTTTCTCATTGATACAGACTCTACCATGCCAAGGGGTATTCCTCCTTCTTCCATGGAACCTCCTCCAAGTAATGAGGCCATCTGTTTTAATTGGGGTGCGCTAACTGGACCTCGTCTTCCCTCTCACATTCCATTTCACATTACAATGCAATTTTGTGGTCGGGACGTTCCTCAGTCATTGATAGATGAAGGTGCGTCTGTTAGCATTTTTTCCTCTTTTGCTTGGCAAGCTTTGGGTTGTCCTTAGGTTTCCCCAGTTACACAGAATTTGTTAGCTTTTAACAGAAGAACCAGTCAAACTTTAGGGACCCTCCCTTAGTTTCCTATAACTTTGGGAGGGAAAACTGTCTTTATTGATGTCATGGTAGTCCAAGACCCCTTGGATTTTTCTTTACTCCTTGGGTGGGATTATGTTTATTCCATGAAAACTATTATGTCCACTCTTTTTCATGTGATATCTTTCCCTCACGATGGAAGAATGGTGACTATTGATCAACTTTCATTCATCGATCGTGACTGGATTACCTCCCTAAATGGTTCTTATATGTAGACTGTATCACCCCCACCACATGTTAATTATGTGGCGTTGTCTCCCATGCCTTCCATTGTTGATGACAATGACTTGGATCTGGTAGTTGACATGGTGACCTCTTCGATAGGGCCATGGGAGCCTGACCTCCTTACCCCTCTCATGGCCCTCGACATGTGTTCCTTCCAAAGTGTGTTTCTTCCATCAATGAAGATCTCTTGGAATCCATGACCAAGTTTTGTCCTTTGACATGGTGTCCTTCCAGAGCACTGTCCTCTTGGAAGCTGCAATTAAGAAGAGAGCTTTGAGCATGGTTTTCTAATTTCAATCTCATTAAAAAATGAAACCGTCTTTGAGAATGGTTTTCTTATTTCAAGCTCATTAAAAAATGAAACCAGATTTGAGCATGGTTTTATGATTTCAAGATCATTAAAAAAATGAAAGCAGTTTAGAGGATAGTTTTCATGTCTCTGTAGAAACCTTGTTAAAAAATGAAACGAATGTTACAAGGATAGTTTCTCACCTCTTTGTAGCAACCTCATTAAAAAATGAAACAGAGCTTACGAGCATAGTTCCTGTTTCTGTGTCAAGCTCATTAAAAAATGAAACAGAGATCTGGGGATTGAACCTGGATTCTCAAGCATAGTTCATATCTTGTGTCAAGCTCGTTAAAACATGAAACAAGTTCCCCCTCTCTATTGAGTCAATTTCTTCATCTAGTATTTGAAGCTTCCTTTCCTACACCTTTGCGATCGGACAAAACAAATCTTGGGGGGCAATGCTTCTAGCCTCTGGACTTCATGCTAAAGTTGAGTGACTAGCTTCTTAAGTTGGGGTATAAGTACCAACCATGCATTGGGAGGTCCAAGCATAGTTTTCTCTAGTTCAATATTGTGTAAAAATGAAACCAGGTCCAAGCATAGTTTTGTTTAGTTTTTAATCTTATGTAAAAATAAAATCTATCCCAAGCATAGTTTTGTTTTTCTTTAAAATCTTGCATAAAAATGAAAACAATCTTGAGCTTAGTCTTTGTTCTTTCTCATGCTCTTAAATACATGAGAATAATTTACCGAGCTTAGTCTTTGTTCTTTCTCGTGCTCGTAAATACGTGAGAATGTAACCGAGTATACTTTTATCACTTTTTCGGACTCGTAAAGGTTATATGAAAAAGGAACCCACTAGAGTTCCCTTTAAGCTCTTTTTAGACTCTCTAAACATGAAAATATTGCCGACCGACCTTGTTCTTTTCATGCTCGTTAAATTATTTGAAGAAAACGTCTGTTGAACAATAGTTTATCTCTTTTTTGGTCTCATCAGAATAATTTACGAAAAAGGAAATAAAAGAGTTCTCTTTAAGTGTTTTCCAGACTCTATAAACATGAAAAACCCCCGAGTTTTCTATCTTTGGACTCGTTAAAGAAACATCGAAAGGCCCATATGGGACCAAACCACTCCTTCCTAGAGTTTATTAAACATACTCCGAGGGACTCATCCAGAGGATGAGCTTACATTACAAGCATATGTTATCCTTCTCAAGCTTGCGTAAAAATAAAGAGGTACTCGCCAGTAATGGTGGGGGAAAAATTGGGAAAGAAATGTGTATAAACCTGTATTCCATTGAAGAGTCAATTTTTGAACATGATACCCTTTCACTCGCTTTGTGTCTAGGTTGGAAAATCTTCTTGTCTCTTCATCATCCTCCTTTATAAGATTACAAATTGGTTTGTGATCCCTACTGTTGAGTCAGTATTTTCCAAGACAGTTGTCGTGTCATCAATATGTTCAAAGAGAAGTTCAACTCAGAAATCCTTCTATTACGTTGGCCATGTTTGTAGTATTTAAGCCTTCTATTGCATCGGTCATCCCTAATCTACTTCAATTCTTGTTACTCTAATCTACTTCAAATCTTGTTACCCATTTCGTGTTATTGATGGGGGATACATTAAGGCCCTCCGATGATGAGTCTTTTCCTGTCGACTTCAACTCATTATCTAGGAATTGCACTTAGAAACTAATTGGTACCTTGGAAATTGCATGCCTCAATGGTAGGTTACCTTTCTTTCGACAATAGGTTTTCATTATTGACCCCTGATCGAGAGATTCCACCGAGTGTTCGACCTCTGATCATTGATTCACATTCATTGGATTGTACTAGAGTACCTTGGGATTCATTGACATTAATGGTGATTTCTCTCGCACTTGTTAATAGTATTCACTAATAACCGGTAATCAAGTGGTTTCTACCATGTTCGACTTCAGCACATGTATTGGCATGGTTAAATTCGTACTATAGAGCGGTGGAGATGAAGACCCTGAATCTTTTCTCATAGATTCAAGTTGCGTTGGAGTATATTCATTTTGTACTATTGCATAGATCCACATTGTATGTCTGGTGGCTATGTTCAAATTTGAGTCTTTAACACATAGATCCACAGTGTATTTATGGTGGCTACGTTCATATTTGAGTCATAATGGCATGGATCCACAATGTATGTTTGGTGGCCATGACCTATCTTACTTGACATGGATCTTCGCATTTCAACATTTATGCTTTGAGTCACTTGTATTCTGAGTATGGGAATGCCTACCTCAGCGATGATATATTGTTGTACTGTATTTCCTTGTTTGTTGGCAGGTTTTCGATTGACTGTTTCTTATTCCCTACACACACTCGACAAAGTATTCCATTTATCACTTTGTTCTAACTTCATACTTTGGGGGGGTCTTTGTTACACATTATTTTCATCACCCTTATGACCGTTAATGATGTAAGACTATCTATTGCCTTAAGAAGGCTTAGTGGCCTGAATTCCTAAAGAAAGAAGGGAGAAGAACTTTTCTTGAGAGATGAAGTTGTGTTTTCCTCTGTAAAAACCCTATTTTGGAGGATTTCCGCTGGTTGTACCATAGCTAGGGTATGGAAATGCCTGATTTCTGCAGGCTGCACTATAGCTAGGGCACGAAATTTCCAAAGGCTGCACTATAGCCAGGTTGTGACGGCCTTTGTATGTCGAAAAATTATCATTTTATCGATGCTTCTAGAATGAGAAACTTTTATGGTGAGGTCGTCTCTGAATGGTTTGGATCTTACTCACTTTCATGATTTAGTGGGATCATCCTAACCTCCTTACCTTATCCTCTTCAACTTATAAAAGGAAAGGAACTCTCATGGAGAAAGTTAGTTGGTTTTGGAGCTTGATTGAGTTGAATTTGGCTTGAGATTGTTAGCTTGGTTAGATTGTCTTTGAGATTTTCTCTGTCAAGATAGATTGTGTTAAGGTCCTAACCCGCACATAGCTAGATCAATGTATTCGGATGTAATAAAGGTCAATATTAATAAGACCTTTCAATAAAATAGAATAAGGCGGATGTAAGAAGACCTAATAGAAGCTTCCGCTTCTAGAAGGATCTTCCTCTAGATGCTTCTTTTTAGTATAAATAGGAGTCGAGGGTATGAGAACCCTAGCTTGGATATTATTGTAATAGAGCGTTGCTCGATTGGAGGTTGCCCCCTCGAAGAGGCCTGTGAACATTGCTATCTGATTCAAAGTGTTATTTCTATTGCTATTTCGTATATCATTTCTGTGTATTGTGAAGATTATGCTAGATTTTTTACTGTTATTCTGTCATTTCTAGCATTTCGTTTCTGTTCTGCATATTTTATATATCTGGTATCTTGCAAGTGGTATCAGATCACTTTCCTTGGCAGAAATTGTGGGTATTTTTTTTTTAGGGTAGAGACGTATTCCGGCGTCTTTAAGCCATAGAGGTCTGTCGTTACGCGCATAAACCCGCGGTTGAGGGATTCATACACGCAGGAAATACAAGTGGTTCTTAAGTGCACGTTTGTTGGCCACCCTTGTAACCCCTGTTGGTACCCCTTCGAGTGGTAGCGCATCAGACATCACCTGCGTACGGACCGGCCTAGATTTCCTGAAGCCCTCTGTAGATAAACCTATCAGCCGCCGGACTGCTATAGTGTCACTGAGAACAGCACTCGGAAAGATACTCTCTAGTACCTGGGTAGTCGGGTAGTATGGCTAAGGGTACGGTCTATCCTCCTTATTTAGTGCCCTGAGATATTGGGCCGAGTACTATTGTTGGACCCCACATGTATATCAGAGAGCTATAGCACAGGGCAAACCCTTGTCTGTAGAACCCTTGAATACCTAACCCTTGGGGAACATAAACAACAATATAAACAAATTAAACCAGTGAGATCTATTAACCCGCATCTGTATTCGGGTTTCTAAGTAAATACTCTCTGGTTCAGAATTTGGGGATTTCAGCACTGCAGCATTCTTCAGACCAAAGCATAACCCCCCAGCTGTAACACAAAA
>ML805413.1:371261-384252 GCA_009831015.1 Picea engelmannii | reverse complement strand
TTGATATTCACCACAAGCTCAATTGGAATTATAACATTGAGAAAAGGATTATTGGGGGATGGAAAGCTTATTATGGGCTTGAAAACAATTGTAAATCAGCTAATCTTTGGAGTTGGGATAAGAAGAAACTCCTCTTTGAGACTTTTGTTACAACTATTATTCTTTATGGATGTGAAGTCTAGGGTTGCAGTATCTCTCATGAATCCTGGAGAAAGATAGAGAAAATAAAAAAGAATTTTATAACCTATAATCTCAAAATTAAAGGAAATACACCCTATCCCATCCTCCTCTTAGAAACGATCCTCTCCCCCATTGAGATCATGGCTATGACTAGATACCTGATGTATAAGAACAAGTTAAACAACATGGAAGACAAGAGGCTACCTAAAATTGCTTCAAAATCAAGTCATAACCACCATTGACTCAAGTGAGGATGCCATAAAGATGCCCGATCTTGGCTAAATCATTGGGGAATCATGGAAGAAACCATTTTGCAGAAAAAATGTATTATTAAAAAAAACGTCAAATCAAAATTTAAAGAGAAAATGTGGTGTGATAAAGAGTTAGAGGAAAAAAGAAAATTAAGGTATTATAAAGATGTAATCAACCCTAATCTAGAAGATCAAAATTATCTATTTGTTTTGCCAAGTGTAAAAAAATAAATAAGCATTGCTAAGATAAGAACCAATTCTCACGAGCTCCATAGTGAAACTGGGCGTTGGTCAATTCCTAAAACACCATGGGATGAAAGAGTGTGTCACCTTTGTGACACTAAGAAGGTTGAAGATGAAAAGCACTTTCTCATGGAGTGTCCAGCCTATACCCATATTAGATCTCATTTTCAAAATATTTATCACACTACCAACCTTCCTAACATCTTAACTCAACAAAAGTATGGTGATCCTGGAAAACTTCTCTTAATGTTTTTCGAGCACAGAAACAAAATTCTAAAGAATCACAAGTAATCACTTACCCACTTAAGGTCCGATAGAACAATTCAGTCTTAGTGGACATTAATAATCATCATCATATAAATAATTTTAAAATAAATTTATATTGTTTTTAAAAAATATTTAGTAAAACAAGTAAAATATTTTAAATAATATTTAAATTATTTCTCCCATATATTTTTTATTATTCAAATTATATTATTTTTTTAATTTTAAAAAATAATAATATAGATAAAATTTGTGAAAACTTTTAATTTAAAATTTATAATTAACATTTATGTATACATTGTTAATGTTTTTAACAAAATGTTTTATTTCTTATTGGACCAATAATGTAGTTAAGATATAATTTATAATTTAATATTGAAAAGATAGTAATTTTGATTTATCATATAATATAATATGTTATATGAAATTAAAAATAAAATGATAATGATGATGATGATGATGATTAATGTCCACTCATAACGAATTGGTCTATTGGACCTTAAGAGGTTAAGGGATTACTTTCAATTATTTATAATTTTGTTTCTATGCTCGAAAAGCATTAAGAGAAGCTTTCCAAGATCACCATAGTTTTGTTGAGTTAAAAAGTTAGGAAGGTTAGTATTCTGACAAATATTTTGAGATTGAGATATAATGTGGGTATAGGCTAGAAAATATAAGAGAAATTTCTTTACATCTTCAACGTTATTAGTGTCACAAAGCTTACACACTCTTGCATCCCATGGCATTTTAGGAATTGACCAATGTCCATGATCCAGATTATTTTATTAATGATATGAAGGAAGAGATATAACAAAGATATAACAAAGAATTACACAGAGATATGGAAAGGAACACAGTAATCAATAAAGATCATATTCTATTAATAATTGTCTGAAATATAAAAGACTCTAAAATGCAAAAGCACACAAGCTAGCTAGAATGGTGGTAGCTTATCTCTCAGAAGAGATGTGTCGGCTACGCTCATTCACAAAAAGATAGTTATAATGAGGCTCCAAATGCCTTTTTAACATAAATCATAAATGATAAAACCCTAAACATCCAAAAACCTAACCCTAGGAGATGAAGCACCAAAAGTCATGTGGGCCCTAACGGGGTAAGTTGGTACATCAACTTCCCAGGGTCGTGTTGACGGGCGAAATTGACCGCTCATCAACTGGAAGAGTGAATCCAGTCTGGGGTTGTCTAATTAACCCAATCCGTTTGGATTAATTCACTCTGAAGGGCTTAATGGCTCCATTGGCCAATCTAAAATCCTAAGGGAAGTGAAAAATAACTAAAAGAAATGCAATAAATTACTAAATAATAATCGTTGAAATATATATGTACATCCAAATATATATATCCAGTTTATCTAATTAATATTTATATAATAGTTCTATTTATCATATATACAATATATACAAATAATGATTTTTAATCTGAACTCATAGAAAATCAAATTTTTAATGGTTCTTTTCGATGAAAGTAAGAAAGTGAAAATACTAGTTGTTTTTTTATTTGTTTTCTTGTTTGTATGCATTCATAAAATCAAATATTAAACTACTTAATTAAACAGAAAGATATAGATAGTGAAAATTACACTATATATAAAAACCTCTATAATAAGAAAGCAAATGAAATAAAAGAACAGACTAACCTATTAATGCATCCAACATCTGTATAATAGAGAATAATCAGCCACCTTATCCGAGAAGTAAACCCGCAACGAATCTTAAGGTCACTATGAATAAACGCGAAACGATATGCTGGAAATTGAGTTTTCATAACAAAAGGTATAATGGAGACAGTCACAGTGATCTTATGATTTACAAGTAACTACAGCGAGATAAATCTTCTTGTAAGAACTTATATTTAAACATTCAACAAAAAATTAGAGATAAATCTCATAATTTGAATTCAATCGATCATCACCCTATATTGTATCTGAAACATTACATATGGACAACATGTAATAATGAATTATTTCAACTCATAATAAATAATGAAAACAAAAGCAATCACCATCTATTATCACATCAAAATAAACATAACTTAAAATAAAACATCATACACAAAAGCTAAAGTTGTAATATGCATTATGTTCCATTCAAGTCTGCGTGTAATTGTCCATACTCTAGCCCCAGGCCGAGATGCCTCTATTTACAAAATGATAGGTTTATAAAGGCCTCAGGAAAGATAACTTTTTATGTTCCTGAGATCAAATATTTATTTCCAAAAATAAAGGGGGATGCAACCGCCCTGATCCTACTAAATACTCCAAAACTAACAACAGTTCATTTCTGTTCATTCAAAATACATCATAGATATGAATGGAATGTCTTAAGAGTGCCTCAGATCAATTTTGAAATCATGGACCCCTGAATATCTTGAAAGAAAAGGAAAATAGAAAGATTTCAGATATGTTTTCTGTTATTAATTCACACAATTCGAATTAACATAACTGGCTACAAAATCTTGCAATTTTGTAGCTAGTTATTTTAGTAAATGAAATCTCATTTTATTTAATGAATAAAATAGACTAATTTAATAATAAAACACAGTTTATTCAACAAACCAAATAATCTAACTTAAGAATGAAAACAAACATGCTATTAATTTAAAAGATCATACCTCTAACCATGCAATCAAATCATATCATGAAACCTTGGAATTTACAATGGTTGTAGCAACCTCAACATTTTTAAATATCACATGACCTATGGTCTTCATTTGTTTTTCCTTGCCTTGAATAACTGACTCGAGCCTCAAGTTTTCGCTCGTTAAAAAATCAACCTGATCTTTTAAAGCCTTAACCCGTGACTATAGAACTGGGGTATCAGTATAATATCTATCAATCCATCATAGACAGACCTCACACTTTGACTATGTGGCGGTTGCATTAGAACAAACAAGATTGTGGACCAAAGTGCCCTCCATATGAATAGTAGATTCATTGCAAATCTTGACACCAGGAAACTCTGGATTGTCTTTCAAATAGGGAGGTAAATTATCGACAAAGTTATATGGTCGATTAGGGTGTGGATCGAATGACAAAGGGTCTTCCTCTACAATGAATTTGTCGATTTCAGAGTCAGAACTCTCGTTGACCTCGATCATGCTGATCGCATTTGCATGAGAATTTGTCTTATTATGAAGACTCCACGATATCAATCTCCCAGCCCTTTTTTTGTTAAAACTTATATCAACACTACTTTTAGATCTCTTTCCTGTAGGTTTCATTATATTTTTAACACGGTCATTAGGATGTCTAATCTGTTGATAGGCCTTTTCAATGACCTTCGGATCGATCAAGGATTCGTTGTTAGGGGGAGGGACACAGGTCTAAGGAGGAGAGAGAGATGTCATCGGGTGGACAAGGGTCTCGTCAACTACGATTTTATCTACCTCCCCTATATCAGAGTTACTATAGCCATTTCGGGTTAGGAACAAATCACAACTATCATTCTGTGACTCTAATTGATGTATGAGCAGGATTTTAACTAGGTCGTGATGAAAAAGGATAGATTCTGACCGGTGTTTCTTGTATCTTTTCCCCATTTTATAAAGACTCCTAAGTAAGTAATATGGCATATTCAAAGGGAAATCCATAAAACTCATAAGAAGATGCAAATGGTACAAAAATACAAGCCCGAAACATCCCTCATAGGTAACAAATTGCCTTACCATAGTGAGCAAATCGTGCCACTGAGATTTTAGGATTGAAATGGGCATACCTTTATCACAACTTGTTATTTTCTGAGATGTAAACAGTAGGGTCCAAGGAACTTCTTCCACTTTCGCATTTTTACACCAATTTTGACCGCTTGTTGGTAAACCTGTGGCTTGACTTAGGAACTCCTCGGTAACCTCCAGTTGCAGATCACCAACTTTCACCCTACAACCATCAAAGGAGAACGTGAATTCTTGGGCAACCTATAAATTAAAACCCTGAAACTTCCTAATGAAAACGAGCCAGCCACTTCTCTCCAAATCTCTTTTGGCATCATCGTATAAGAGTAGGGTTTGGATACCATTTGGCTCAATTCTCACGATAGGATCGATACTAGACGAGAGGGTAATAAAAAAAACATAGCATACATGGAGGGTTTGTTAAAACAAAACAGAGCCATAACCCCAAGCCCAACAATGAACATTGTAAAGACTCATACGATGGGATGGTTGTTTAATTGAAATACATGTGAAAAAAATTTGCGAATCCCAAGGCCATCCTAAGAAATGATGACAGTCTGCAAACCATATGACACCTTTGCATTTAGTACGAGCTATGACCAAAACATTAAAACGAAAATAAGTTCTCACATCATGGTTTGATCACAAAGTTTGGGTAAGTCAAAAATTGAAAAATCATAAGTTTTGTAAAAGAAATGTAGCCAAGAATCAAACCAAAACCATACAAAAAATCAAGTCGTGGGGGTGCTTTGCTCATAAAACCATCAATCTCTTAAACATGCTTAGAATTAAAAGGATCAAAACAAAGAGAGTAACATCTTCATGGCAAGGAATCACTACTCCATAATAAATTATATGAACAATTTTCCTTCAATGAAATTTTAAAACATAATGGTAATCACAGTCGCAAGTTTTCATGCTTTCAGTCATGAAAACAAAGCATGAATAGGCATTAGGGAAAAGAGACAACTTACAATTATCGTTTTGGAAAATGCTCATGAAGAGTGATAAGAATTCATGACCCTAGTTAGGCAGCTATGTAGATCATCTAATTGATATGGAAAAAATAACAATTATATTATTGCTACCAACAATGGCGACATGTTGGGAGAAGCAGTTATCTTTGTTACACGAACAAGTCCAGGTTAGAAAAATCTGAAAAACTTCAAATCGAAGAACAACTGAAAAGTCATTTGAACATCTTAAATAATCATGATGTAGTCCAGTTTCAGATAACTTCTATTTTTAAAGAAACGAAAACTGGTGACAAACTTGTCAAAAGAAAGCCATGATGTTAAGTTAAAATCTCCAATACTGTTGACAGGGCCACTGCTGCCAGCAGGCATTCATAGCCTCGACAAGGATGTCAATTAACCCACTCTGACGTCTGTATCCTGTCAAGAAATTTCAGATCAGAACGAAGGACACTTAGGGCCAAAACGAAATTCATATCTAATATTTTTCTTTTACTTGACATTGCTTCACTACCAGTAGGCTTGTTTAGTACCCCGACAAAGTTTTATGGGTGTCATGCATGTATTTACCCACTGCCAGCAGACCTGTTTAGTATCCCGGCGGGTTTACAAGCACTTCCCACAACTCTCTAAAAAATTATTCAAATTCTGGCATATTTTTAAAGATATTCAACAGAGCGGGGTGACGCTAAAAATTCCATTTTTTAACACACCTTGATATATCACAGACCTTAAAAACTTTTGTGATGTCCTTCATCAAGATCCAAAAATAGTTTATTAATAAAACTAATTTTCAAGAACAGGGAGACATCGTTGAGTTCCTCTCTTAAAGAACAGGGACAACGTAAAAAGATTTTTAAATATGGTCATGAATACTTTCAAGTGCAGATTGAAACCGAGAAAACGCCTTTCAAACAAAAAGTCCTCTTTAACCAGGCTACAATTTGAGAGAAATACAACAATTAATGTTCTGACAACTTTTAGCAGCTATTTTTGAGGGGAAGTATTATGTTTTCTTTGTCTGAGCTAGCCCGTGGTGCAGGCATGTTTGTTTCAAAAAGAAAGACTGATAAACAAGAATGAAAAGAAAAACAAACCAGAAAAGAAAAACAAACAACAAGGAAACCAAAATAGAAAATAGTTACAAAAGGTGCATGGGAGAGTTGTCAAGTAAAATACTTTTTGAGAGCTTGGCCATTCACCAAGAAGGTGTCTAGTTGTCCCTCTAAATTCTGCAGGAGAAAGGAACTGGGACCTAGTTTTTCAGTAATTAAAAATGGTCCCAACCACAGGTTTTGAAACTTAGTATGTTCTCCTTTCCCCTCATGAGGTTTGTCCTACTTAAGGACAAGATCGCCTACCTCAAAATTTTTGTCAGAGGCAGAATTGGTATCAAACCAGTTTTTAACAATGAGTTGATGTTGATCCAATTTTCGTTTTTCTTGAGCCCTTACTTCCTCTAACTTCAGCAAAGCGCTAATCTAACTTTCCAAGGGAGGACAGTTTTCTTCTTGCACCTTCTGTGATAACTGCAGAGATGGAAGAAGGACATCCGGTGGAATAATTGCTTCCCTACCATAAACGAGAAAAATGGGGAATTACCAACAACAATTTTAGGAGTTACCCTATCATCCCAGATTGCATTAAATAGTGCATTATGCCATCTTTTGTGGTTTTTGGAGACTATTATTTTGATGATCTTGATCAGGTTTTTATTAGTTGATTCCGCCAAACCATTTCCTTTAGGGTAATAGCTGGCAGAGTATTTTAATTTTATTCCTTTCTCTAACACAAAATCACTCATTTCGAGAGATGAAAAAAGGAAGCATTATCAAATACTAGGCATTCAGGAATACCGAAACGAGTGATAATATTTGAATTCAGGAAGGATATTACCTGGCTAGTGTTTACAGCTTTTAATGGCGCATCTTCGAACCATCTGGTGAAATAATCTATGGTTGTTATAATGTATTTATGCTATTGCGATGATGTTGGGTTAATTGGGCCTATAATATCGAGGCCCCGTTGCTGAAAAGGGGAGTCTACCAAAACTGGTTTCAACGGGAATGCTGGTTTATGTACTCATCCAAATGCCTTTTGACAAATTGCACACTTACGGCATAAGGCATGGACGGATTTGAAAAGACTGGGCCAGTAATAACCTACTCTTAATACTTTGTGGGCAGTGGTGTCTCCACCGAAATGCCCACCATCTTCCCCTGCGTGTAATTCCAATAAGACTTTTTCTACTTCATCATTTTCAAGACAGTGCATAAGTATTCCATTGAAATTTTGGCGAAACAAAATACCATTTACCAGCTAAAAAGAAGCAGATTTTAATCTCAGTGCACTCCTTTTTTTTTTATCAAGGTGTCGGGGAGCTAATCCATGCATAAGATAAAACATGATGTCATCGTACCAAGGACTAGTAACGTTTTGTGCACAAAATATTTGATTTTGATTGTGTTGATCTTGAATTAACATATCAGTTTCATTTTGCATTCCTATAGCTAAATCAACAACCAATTTACATAAACATTGGCCTCTAACAATTTGTGTTGGGAGAATTTCTATGTTGTATTCTTGTAAGGAGGTGACCTAGTTTGCCCTTTTTTCACCCAGTTCTTTCTGTACTAACAAATTTCTGACAGCAGGGTAAGGGAGAATGATTTTCGTCCTAGATTTCAATAGATAAGATCAGAAGTGTTTTACCGCTTTAAAAATAGCATAGGCATGTTGATCTATTGTTGGGTAATTAAGTTTTGTTCCCTTAAAGGCTGAGCTCATAAAGGCAATTGGGACTTCGTTGTTTTCAGCATTCATCTGGGTTAGGACAGCAGCATAAGACTGATCATAGGAAAACGTGTAAAGGGTGAAGTCTCACAAAAAATCAGGGCTCATTAGAGAAGGAGCGTCTACTATAGCCTTTTTTATTGAGTCAAAAGCCTGACTTTCTAAAGGTCCCCAATGGTATTGTACATCCTTTTTTATTAAATTTTGTAATGGTCTGACCATTTCTGAAAAGTTGGGGACGAACCTCCTAACAAAGTTTATCTGACCTAGGAAAGATTGCATGGACATTTTGGAAGAGGGAGGGGGCGGTTTTGAAATGACTTCGGTCATTTCAGGGTCAATAATCATGCCTTCATTTGATACAATGAATCCGAGGAGCTTACCTTGTTCTACTGCAAAGACAGATTTTTTAGGAGTCAAAGAAATGTCATACTTACGACATCGTTGTAGAACAGATCTTAGATGAGCTAGATGATCTCCTTTATTCTTTGAGAAGATAGTGACATCATCTAGGTAAACTACTATAGATTGATTGATTAAGCCGCATAAAGTGATATCCATCGCTCTCTGAAAGGTGGCACCAGCATTTATGAGCCCAAAGGGCATCTTGCTATAAGCAGAAGTACCCCATGGAGTACGAAAAGTGGTTTTGAGCTGGTCTGGGGAAGACATAAGGACTTGGTTATACCCTGAAAAACCATCCAGCAGCAATAATCTTTCAGAACCAGATACTTGTTGAAGGATCTGTTCCATGGGAGGAACAGGGTAGTTGTCTTTATCAGACGCTCGGTTTAAATTTCAGAAATTGACACATAGTCGGATTTCACCACTCTTCTTTCTTACAGGGACAGGATTAGAGGCCCTCTGTGTATGTCTTACAGGGAAGATTATTTTAGCATTCAAGAGTTTGTTTAATTCTTTCTTGACTGTTGGTTCAAGTTTTGGGTTCATCTTTCTTAACTTCTGTTGAAAAGGTTGGGTCTGGGGTTTCATGGGAATAATGTGTTGTATGATGTTAGGATCAAAGGTCTTTAGGTCATCGTATGTCCAGGCAAAGACATCTTTAAATTACTTAAACAACTTAATAAATGTTATCTTTTCTTGCTCAGAACATCCCAACCCCAAATTGATGCATTGTGGGTTATCTTTAGTTCCTAAATTTACTTTTTCATGTGTCAAGGAAGAATTATTTGTTTTACAATTCACTGATTTTCTGAATTTATCGTGAAGATCATAAAAAATTTATAATCTAACCACAGATTTTGGGATAGAGTTTACCATATCCAATGTAGACTCCGGGGATCTTGGATCTGGTATTACTGTAAAATCGCAAAGGTTTTCGTCATGGGTATGTTTATCGATAACTGCTCCTTGGAAACTCTTTTCCATATGCAGAAAACTGATGATCTATTGATTGTCGTCGAAGACTCTCCAATTTGTGATGTTGTCCGGGACTGATGGTCTGAACAACAATTTGACGGAAAACGCATTTGGAGAAAGGCCTCTGTAGGAAAAAGTTTAGAGGCGACATTAGCTAACAAATCAGCCTCATAATTATTCAATCTCAGAATAGAATTAATGTTAAATGCAGAAAAATCGTTCATTAAATTCCATACCTCAGTTTGATAGCTTTTTAGGTGTGGAGATAAACAGTGGATATAATTTTTTACTTGTCTAACCACAATTTATGAATCGCCAAAGACAGTCAAATTCTGAATCCTCAAATCTAGTGATTTTCTTAGACCTTGTAGGAGTGCCTCGTATTCAATCGTATTGTTTGTGCATTCAAATTCTAACCGTCAAGCGATCAAATTTTTGTTACCTGCTGGATCAATGAACACGCACCCTGCACCAGCTCCTTCCTTAGATTTAGATCCATCAAAGTAAAGAGACCAGATTTAATTTTCGTCAGGTGCGTGTGACCACTGAGAGAATGTTGTTGATTGTGTGCATGTCATAATTTTGGACTGTTGTTCCAGGTCAATAATGGTATAAGTTTCAGCCATGAAATTGATGAAAAAAGTGTCCATCCTCTGTATTTCATGTGAATTGGCGGAAGCAGTGAATGGTTCATTAGGATCATTTAAATCGGTTACCATGAACTTAAGATAATGCTTACGATTTACCTTGATTATGTTAGGCTTTCCATTCTCGGGCAGCCACAAGTGAGACCAATCCGTTGCAAAATAACCATGTAGTTTTTCGGACCAATCTCTACTTAAAAACAAGCCATATACTTCGGGGATATCGACAACAATAATATCAATAACTTGACGGACTTTAGGATTAGATGATAATCTGATAAGCACATTTTTTAATTCACCTATTACTTTAACACTAGTTCGATCAAGCTGAATAATTTTCAGGCTGGATGGTTGAACTTCGGCATTAATTTTTTGACAGACAGACCAAGGAATTACGTTTGATGATGCACCTGAATCTACCATACAGTTATGTACATTCCTATTGAAAATTTAAAAAGTCAACAAAAAGGGTGGGACATTTCTGCAAGTATTAACAACAGAAGTTTGTTGTTTTTTAGTCGCAACCCCTGAAACTAGTTTATCTACATTTGTTACACTTTTTACAGCAAGTTCTCTTTTATTAGAAGACTCTAGTGTTGTTTTGATGGAGACCTTTTGAGGTGTTTTGGGTCTATTTTCAGCAATTTTGTTGTTGTTCAGATTGTTGTTTTTTCTATTTTCTGCAATATTCTACAGCATCTTTTGTAGAAGAAAAGGGAATTTTAATAATTCGCAACCATAAATGTTAGCTCTAAGTTTTTTGAGATCCTCAATCAAATCATACTCTAAACTTGGGGCTACTGAATTATGTTTCATTTCAATTGATTTAGACTATTTTTGAGGTGCATTAGTTCTGATTTCAGAAGAAGACTTATTTGTTGTCTTGCTCCTGGTATTGTAGGGATGCACTGTTTCGAAATTAGCTTGAAAAATGCTATCCGAAAAATTCCCGAAAATGTTGGGAGAGGATTCATCCTCTTCCACTATCTCTTGTTCAGCCACGTCTTCGGGAATCTCGGGAGGAATCAAGTTATCATGTGCCTCTAGAATCGTCTGAATAGAAAATTGTAAGTTTTCTAGACTTAGGCATTCAGAATTTGAGTTAGGCCGGTTTGTGGGAAAAGGATTCCTAAAAGGGGGTTTGTAAAGCCCTTTTCTTGAAGAATATTCTTTATCCGATCTTCTCAAGTCTATAACCTGATTAGAAAACTTTTGAACGACCTTCAGTAAGCTTTTTAGATCCAAACTATCTGATTGAGTTTTGTTTTGGGGAGGTCTAGGAAGGATTTTGATTTTCTTCTTAGAGGATGAAGTAGTCTCTGCCTCGTTACAGGTATTATATTTTAGGTTGAGACTATCTTTTTCGATTTGACTCACCTCTTTGAAGGCTTCTAACAATGTGGATTTCTTGGACCTTTTTACCCAAATGGCTACGTTTTGGTGTAAGGATTTTGTGTAGTATACGACGATTAGATTTTCGGCAGGCATTGAGTCCGTGGGGATTCGATTCTTTAATGTTAGGAACCTTTGATTAAAGTCATTTATATTTTCTTTGGGGTTAATCTTTAAACTAGAGATTTCCATGACCAGGACTTCAGCAAATTTGTCGTCTCCAAATTTCTCAAGGAAACAGGACTCGAATCTATCCCATGAAAGGATGGTGTGGGGTTGTTGGGAAAAGTACCAGGTAGAGGCATTGCCTTCAAAGGTGTAGGGAAAAATTCTACACACTATGTCTTCATGTTCAATACTACAGAGCCTAATGACTAGCATGAATTTTTTGATATGATCCTCGGCAATCTGCTTGGAATCTAGGTCAAATTTAGGGAGGCATTTCTCCAAATGTTTAGGCAAAGGATGTTGGGGCCCAGGTATGGCCACTGCATCTTGATCGAGCCAAGGTCTAGTGAGATTGTTTAGATTGGCCATAGGTGTGGGTGGTGTCTAAGGCTGAGATGAAGAAACACCTTCATTTGATGATTCTTCTCCAGAAGAAGAAGGAGATGAAGGGGGTGGTGATGGTGGAATACCAAATCCTGCTGCTGCAGGAGTGAGGATGTGATCTGGATCTGTGGGGTTTAGGGTAAGATCAATACCTTCAAGTTGCTCACTAATATCAGAGAAGTCTAATGGTTGGTTCAAAGGCCGACCTGGTTGTCTGATACGGGCCAAGGCATTGTGCGTCCTTATGAGGGATTGATGAACAATTTCTTGTAGGTTGGCCTCGGGGGAGTTTGGAGTTACTGGTTCAACGTTGATCCGTGGATTATCGTTTGATGTGGTTGTTGTTTGAGGGACAATGTTGTCCTTAGAACAACTTCTTGTTACTATAGATGAGCGGGTAGGTGGGGGAGGAGTCTTGCGACCTCCTCGTGCCATTAATGGTATTCAGGCCCTCCTTCTAGCGCCATTTGTTGATAGGCGAAATTGATTGCTCATCAACTAGAAGAGTGAATCTGGTCTGGGGTTGTCTAATTAAACCAATCCATTTGGATTAATTCACTCTAACGGGTTTAATGGCTTCGTTGTCCAATCTAAAATCATAAGGGAAGCGAAAAATAACTAAAAGAAA
>ML805413.1:325993-371023 GCA_009831015.1 Picea engelmannii | reverse complement strand
ATTAATATTTATATAATAGTTCTATTTATCATATATACAATATATACAAATAATGAGTTTTAATCTGAACTCATAAAAAATCAAATGTTTAATGGTTCTTTTCGATGAAAGTAAGAAAGTGAAAATACTAGGTGTTTTTTTATTTGTTTTCTTGTTTGTATGCATTCATAAAATCAAATATTAAACTACTTAATTAAACAGAAAGATATAGATAGTGAAAATTACACTATAAATAAAAACCTCTATAATAAGCAAGCAAATGAAATAAAAGAACAGACTAACCTATTAATGCATCCAACGTCTCTACAATAGAGAATATCCAGCCACCTTTTCCAAGAAGTAAACCTGAAAAGAATCTTAAGGTCGCTCCGAATAAACGCGAAACGATATACTGGACACTGAGTTTTGATAACAGAAGGTATAATGGAGACAGTCACAATGATCTTATGATTTACAAGTAACTACAGTGAGATAAATCTTCTTGTAAGAACTTGTATTAAACATTCAATAGAAAATTAGAGATAAATCTCATAATTTGAATTGAATCGATGATCACCCTATATTGTATCTGAAACATGACATATGGACAACATGTAATAATGAATTATTTCAAATCATAATAAATAATGAAAACAAAAGCAATCACCATCTATTATCACATCAAAATAAACATAACTTAAACTAAAACATCATACACAAAAGCTAAAGTTGTAATATGCATTATGTTCCATTCAAGTCTGTGTGTAATTGTCCATACTCCAGCCCCAGGCCAAGATGCCTCTATTTACAAAATGATAGGTTTATAAAGGCCTCAGGAAAGATAATTGTTTATGTTCCTGAGATCAAATATTTATTTCCAAAAATAAAGGGGGATGCAACCGCCCTGATCCTACTAAATACTACAAAACTAACAACAGTTCATTTTTGTTCATTCAAAATACATCATAGATATGAACGGAAGGTCTTAAGAGTGCCTCAGATCAATTTTGAAATCATGGACCCCTGAATATCCTGAAAGAAAAGGAAAATAGAAAGATTTCATATATGTTTTCTGTCATTAATTCACACAATTCGAATTAATATAACTGGCTACAGAATCTTGCAATTTTGTAGCTAGTTATTTTAGTAAATGAAATCTTATTTTATTTAATGAATAAAACATACTAATTTAATAATGAAATATAGTTTATTGAACAAACCAAATAATATAACTTAAGAATGAAAACAAACATGTTATTAATTTAAAAGATCATACCTCTAACCATGCAATCAAATCGTATCATGAAACCTTGGAATTTACAATGGTTGTAGCAATCTCGATGTTTTTAAATATCACATGACTTGTGCTCGTCATCCGTTTTTCCTTGCCTTGAATAACTGACTTGAGCCTCAAGTTTTCGCTCGTTAAAACATCGACCTGATATTTTAAAGCCTTAACCCGTGACTGTAGAACTGGGATATCAGTATTATATCTATCAATCCATGATAGACAGACCTCACACTTTGAATGTGTGGCAGTTGCATTAGAACAAACAAGATTTTGGACCGGAGCGCCCTCCATACGAATAGTAGATTCATTGCAAATCTTGACACCAAGAAACTTTGGATTGTCTTTCAAACAGGGAGGTAAATTATCGACAAAGTTATAGGGTCGATCAGGGTGTGTCTCGAATGACAAAGGGTCTTCCTCTGTAAGGAATTTTTAGATTTCAGAGTAAGAACTCTCATTAACCTTGATCATGTTGATTGCATTTACATGAGAATTCATCTTATTACAAAGACTCTGTGATATCAATCTCCCAGCCCTTTTGTTCTCAAACTTATATCAATACTACTTTTAGATCTCTTTCCTGTAGGTTTCTTTACATTTTTAACACAGTCGTTAGGATGTGTAATCTATTGACAGGCCTTTTCAATGACCTTTGGATCAATCAAGGATTCGCTATTAGGGTGAGGGACACAGGTCTGAGGAGGAGAGAGAGATGTCATCGGGTGGACAAGGGCCTCCTCAATTGCAAGTTTATCTACCTCCCTCGTATCAAGGTTACTATAGTTATTTCGGGTTAGGAATGAATCCCATCTATCATTCTGTGACTCTAATTGATGTATGAGGAGGATTTTAACTAGGCCGTGATGAAAAAGGCTAGAGTCTGACCGGTGTTTCTTGTATCTTTTCCCCATTTTATAAAGACTCTTGATTAAGTAATATGGCATATTCAAAGGGAAATCCATAAAACTCATAAGCAGACACAAATGGTACAAAAATACAAGCCCGAAACGTCCCTCACAGGTAACTAATTGCTTTACCACAGCGAGCAAATCGTGCCATCGAGGTTTTAGGAATGAAATGGGCATACCTTTATCACAGCTTGTTATTTTCTGAGATGTAAACAATAGGGTCCAAGGAACTTCTTCCACTTTCACGTTTTTAAGCCACTTTTGACCGCTTGCTGGTAACCCTGTGGCTTGACTCGGGAACTCCTCGGTAACCTCCAGTTGCACATCACCAACTTTCGCCCTACAACCAACAAATGAGAATGTGAATTCTTGGGCAACCTATAAATTAAAACCCTGAAACTTCCTAATGAAAACGAGCTAGCCACTTCTCTCCAAATCTCTTCTGGCATCATCATATAAGAGTAGGGTTTGGATACTATTTGGCTCAATTCTCACAATAGGATCGATACTAGACGAGAGGGTAATAAAAAAACATAGCATACATTGAGGGTTTGTGAAAACAAAACAGAGCCATAACCCTGAGCCCAACAATGAACGTTGTAAAGACTCATACAATGGGATGGTCGTTTAATTGAAATGCATGAGAAAAAATTTTGCAAAGCCCAAGGCCATCCTGAGAAATGATGGCAGTCTACAAACCATATGCCACCTTTGTATTCACTACGAGCTATGACCAAAACATTAAAATGAAAATAAGTTCTTACATCATGGTTTGATCACAAAGTTTGGGTAAGTCAAAAATTGAAAAATAAAAAGTTTTGTAAAAGAAACGTAACCAAGAATCAAACCAAAACCGTACAAAAAGTCAAATCATGAGGTTGCTTTGCTCATAAAACCATCAATCTCTTAAACATGCTTAGAATTAAAAGGATCAAAACAAAGAGAGTAACATCTTCATGGCAAGGAATCAAAACTCCATAATAAACTATATGAACAATTTGCCTTCAATGAAATTTTAAAACATAATAGTAATCACAGTCACAAGTTTTCATGCTTTCAGTCATGAAAACAAAGCATGAATAGACAATAGGGAAAAGAAACAACTTACAACTATCGTTTTGGAAACTGCTCATGAAGAGTGATAAGAATTCATGACCCTAGTTAGGTAGCTATATAGATCATCTAATTGATATGGAAAAAATAACAATTATATTATTGCTGCCAACAATGGCGGCATCCTGGGAGAAGCAGTTATCTCTGTTACACGAACGAGTTTAGGTTAGAAAAATATGAAAAACTTCAAATCAAAGAACAACTGAAAAGTCATTTGAACATCTTAAATAATCATGACGCAGTCCAGTTTCAGATAACTTTTATTTTTAAAGAAACGAAAAACTGGTGACAAACTTGGCAAAAGAAAGCCACAATGTTAAGTTTAAATCTCCAATATTATTGACAGGGCCACTACTACCAGTAGGCATTCATACCCTCGACAGATATGTCAATTAACCCACTCTGATGTTTGTATCCTGTCAAGAAATTTCAGATCAGAATGAAGGACGCTTAGGGACAAAACGAAATTCATATCTGAGAATTTTATTTTACCTGACATTGCTTCGTTGCCAGCGGGGCTGTTCAGTACCTCGGCAAAGTTTTCTTGGCATCATGCATTTATTTTCCCACTGCCAACAGACCTGTTTAGTATCCTAATGGGTTTACAAACACTTCCCACAGCTCTCTGAAACATTATTCAAATTCTGGCATATTTTTAAAGATATTCAACAGAGCGGGGTGACGCTGAAAATTCCATTTTTTAACACACCTTGATATATCATAGACCTTAAAAAATTTTGTGTTGTCTTTCATCAAGATCCAAAAATAGTTTATTAATAAAACTAATTTTCAACAACACGGAGACATCCTTGAGTTTCTCTCTTAAAGAACAGGGACAGCGTAAAAAGATTTTTAAAGATGGTCGTGAATACTTTCAAGTGTAGATTGAAACCGAGAAAACGCCTTTCAAAAAAAAAGTCCTCTTTAACCAGGCTACAATTTGAGAGAAATACAACAATTAATGTTCTGACAACTTTTAACAGCTATTTTCAAGGGGAAGTATTATGTTTTCTTTGTCTGAGCTAGCCCGTGGTGCATGCATGTTTGTTTCAAAAAGAAAGACTGATAAACAGGAATGAAAACAAAAATTGCCTACCTCAAAATTTCTATCAAAGGTAGAATTGGAATCAAACCATTTTTTAACAATGAGTTGATGTTGATCCAATTTTTGTTTTGCTTGAGCCCTTACTTCCTCTAACTTCAGCAAAGCGTTAATTTGACTTTCCAAGGGAGGATAGTTTTCTTCTTGCATCTTCTATGATAACTACAGAGATGGAAGAAGGACATCTGGTGGAAGAATCGCTTCTCTTCCGTAAATGAGAAAAAAGGGGGAATTACCAACAACAGTTTTAGGAGTTACCCTATCAGCTCAGATTGCATTAAATAGTGCATTATGCCAGTTTTTATGGTTTTCGAAGACCATTCTCTTGATGATCTTGATCAGGTTTTTATTGGTTGATAACACCAAACCATTGCCTTGAGGGTAATAGCTAGTAGATTATTTTAATTTTATTCCTTTCTCTAAAGAGAAATCACTCATTTCAAGAGATGAAAAATAGGAAGAATTATCAAATACTAGGCATTCAGGAATACCGAAACGAGTGATAATATTTGAATTCAAGAAGGATATTACCTGGTTGGTGTTTACATCTTTTAATGGCATAACCTCAGACCATCTGGTGAAATAATCTGTGGCTGTTATGATGTATTTATGCTGCTGCGAGGATGTTGGGTTAATTGGGCCTATAATATCAAGGCCCCATTGCTGAAAAGGGGAGTCTACCGAAACTGGTTGCAGCGGGAATGTTGGTTTTTGTACTCATCCAGATGCCTTTTGACATATTGCACACTTGCGGCATAAGGCATGGGCATATTTGAAAAGACTGGGTGAGTAATAACCTGCTCTTAATACTTTGTGGGCAGTGGTGTCTCCACCGAAATGCCCACCAGCTTCCCCTGCGTGTAATTCCAATAAGACTTTTTTTGCTTCATCTTTTTCAAGACAACGAATAAGTATTCCATCAAAATTTTGGTGAAACAAAATACTGTTTGCCAACTGAAAAGAAGCAGATTGTAATCTCAGTTCTCTCCTCTTTTTTGGATCAAGGTGCCAGGGAGCTGATCCGTGCATAAGATAAAACTTGATGTCATCGTACCAAGGACTAGTAAGGTTTTGTGCACACAAGATTTGATTTTGATTGTGTTGATCTTGAATTAACATATCAGTTTCATTTTGTTGTCCTATAGCTGAATCAACAACCAATTTACATAAACCTTGTCCTCTAAAACTTTGTACTGGGGTAATTTCTATGTCGTATTCTTGTAAGGAGGTGACCTAGTTTTCCCTTTTTTCACCCAGTTCTTTCTGTACTAAAAAATTTCTGATAGCGGGGTAAGGGATAATGATTTTCATCCTAGATTTCAACAGATAAGATCAGAAGTGTTTTACCACTTTAAAAACAACATAGGCTTGTTGATCTACTGCTGGGTAATTAAGTTCTTCTCCCTTAAAGGTTGAGCTCATAAAGGCAATTGGGACTTCGTTGTTTTCAACATTCTTTCAGGTTAGGACAGCAACATAAGACTGATCAGAGGCAAACGTGTAAAGGGTGAAGTCTCGCGAAAAATCATGGCTCATTAGAGAAGGAGCGTCTACTATAGCCTTTTTTATTGAGTCAAAAGCCTAACTTTCTAAAGGTTCCCAATGATACTGTACTTCCTTTTTTATTAAATTTTGTAATGGTCTGACCATTTCTGAAAAGCTGGGGACGAACCTCCTAACAAAGTTTATCTGACCTAGGAAAGATTGCATGGAATTTTTTGAAGAGAGAGGGGGCAGTTTTGAAATGACTTGGGTCCTTTCAGGGTCAATAATCATGCCTTCATTTGATACAATGAATCCAAGGAGCTTACCTTGTTCTACTGCGAAGACATATTTTTTAGGATTTAAAGAAATGTCATACTTACAACATCGTTGTAGAACAGATCTTAGATGAGCTAGATGATCTCCTTTATTCTTTGAGAATAAAGTGACATCATCTAGATAAACTACTACAGATTGATTGATTAAGCCGTGGAAAGAGATATCTATCGCTCTCTGAAAAGTGGCACCATCATTTATGATCCCAAAGGGCATCTTCCTATAAGCGTAAGTATCCCATGGAGTACGGAAAGTGGTTTTGAGATGGTCTGGGGAAGACATAAGGACTTGGTTATACCCTAAAAAACCATCCAGCAGCGATAATCTTTCAGAACCAGATACTTGTTGAAGGATCTGTTCCATGGGAGGAACAGGGTAGTTGACATTATCAAATGCCCAGTTTAAATTTTGGAAATCGACACAGTCGGATTTCACCACTCTTCTTTCTTACAGGGACAATATTAGAGACCCACTATGTATGTCTTACTGGGAAGATTATTTTAGCATTCAAGAGTTTGTTTAATTCTTTCTTGACTATTGATTCAATTTTTTGGCGCATCTTTCTTAACTTCTGTTGAAAGGGTTGGGTCTAGGGTTTCATGGGAATAATGTGTTGTATGATGTTAGGATCAAAGGTATTTAGGTCGTCATATGTCCAGGCAAAGACATTTTTAAATTCCTTAAACAACTTAATAAATGCTATCTTTTCTTTCTCAAAACATCCCAACCCCAAATTGATGCACTGTGGGTTATCTTTAGTTCCTAAATTTACTTTTTCATGTGTCAAGGAAGAACTATTCATTTTACAATTCATTGATTTTCTAAATTTATCGTGAAGATCATAAAAAATTTCTAATCTAACCACAGATTTTGGGATAGAGTTTACCATATCCGATGTAGACTTCGGGGATCTTGGATCTAGTATTACCATAAAATCGTGAAGGTTTTCATCATGGGTACCTTCATCGATAACTACTCATTGGAATGTCTCTTCCATATACAGAAAACTGATGATTTGTTGATCGTTGTCAAAGACTCTCCAATTTGTGATGTTGTCCGAGATGGATGGTCTGAACAACAATTCGACGGAAAACGCATTTGGAGAAAGGCCTTCTATAGGAAAAAGTTTAGAGGCTACATTAGCTAACAAATCAACCTCAGAATTATTCAATCTCGGAATAGAATTAATGTTAAATGAAGAAAATTCATTCATTAAATTCCATACCTCAGTTTGATAGATTTTTAAGTGTGGAGATAAACAGTGGATAGAATTTTTTACTTGTCTAACCACAATTTCCGAATCGCCAAAGACAGTTAAATTATGAATCCTCAAGTCTAGTGCTTTTCTGAGACCTTGTAGGAGTGCCTCGTATTCGGTTGTATTGTTTACGAATTTTAATAATTCGTAAACATAAATGTTAGCTCTAAGTTTTTTGAGATCCTCAATCAAATCATACTCTAAACTTGGGGTTGCTGAATTATGTTTCATTTCAATTGATTTAGACTATTTTTGAGGTGCATTAGTTCTGATTTCAGAAGAAGACTTATTTGTTGTCTTTCTCCTAGTATTGTAAGGATGCACTTTTTTTAAATTAGCTTGAAAAATGCTTTCCGAAAAATGCCCAAAAATGTTGGGAGAGGATTTGTTCTCTTCCACTATATGTTGTTCAGCCACGTCTTTAAGAATCTTGGAAAGAATCAAGTTATCATGTGCCTCTAGAATCGTCTGAATAGCAAATTGTAAGCTTTCTAGATTTAGGCATTCGGAATTTGAGTTAGGCCAGTTTGTGGGAAAATGATTCCTAATAGGGGGTTTGTAAGGCCCTTTGCTTAAAGAAGCTTCTTTAGCCAATCTTATCAAGTCTATAACCTGATTAGACAACTTTTAAATGACCTTTTGTAAGCTTTCTAGATCCGAACTTTCTGATTGAGTTTTGTTTTGGGGAGGTCTAGGAAGGATTTCGATTTTCTTCTTGGAGGATGAAGTAGTCTCTGCCTCGTTACAGGTATTTTCTTTTAGGCTGAGAATAGCTTTCTCAATTTGACTCGCCTCTTTGAAGGATTCTAACAATGTGGCTTTCTTGGACCTTTTTACCCAAATGGCTATGTTTTGGTGTAAGGCTTTCGTGTAGTATCCGATGATAATATTTTCGGTAGGTATCGAGTCCATGGGGATTCGATTCCTTAATGTTAGGAACCTTTGATTAAAGTCCTTTATCTTTTCTTTGGGGTTCATCTTTAAACTAGAGAGTTCCATGACTAGGACTTCAGGAGATTTGTCATCTCTGAATTTCTCAAGGAAACACTACTCGAATCTATCCCATGAAACGATGGTGTGGGGTTGTTGGGAAAAGTACCAGGTAGACGCATTGCCTTCAAAGGTGTAGGGAAAAATTCTACACACTACGTATTTGTGTTCAAAACTACAGAGCCTAATGGCTAGCATGAATTTTTTGATATGATCCTCAGCAATCTGCTTGGAATCTGGGTCAAATTTAGGGAGCCATTTCTCTGGATATTTAGGCAAAGGATGTTAGGGCCTAGGTATGGCTACTGCATCTTGATCGAGCCAAGGTCTGGCGATATTGTTTCGATTGGCCATAGGTGTGGGTTGTTTCGAAGGTTGAGATGAAGAACTGCCTTCGTCTGATGATTATTCTCTAGAAGAAGAAGGAGATGAAGGGGGTGGTGATGGTGGAATACCAGATCCTCCTACTATAGGAGTGAGGATGTGATCTAGATCCCTGGGGTTTAGGGTAAGATCAGTACCTTCAAGTTGCTCCCTGATATCAGAGAAGTCTAATGGTTGGTTCAAAGGCTGACCTGGTTATCTGATACGGGCCAAGGCACTATGTATCCTTATGAGGGATTGATGAACAATTTCTTGTACGTCGTCCCCTGGGGCGTTGGATTTACTGGTTCAACGGTGATCCGTGGATTGTTGTTTGATGTGGTTGTTGTTTGAGGGACAATGTTGCCGTCAGAATGATTTCTTGTTACTAGAGGTGAGCAGGTAGGTGGGGGAGGAGTCTTGCGACCTCCTCGTACCATTAATAGTATTCAGGCCCTCCTTCTGGCGTCATTTGTTAACGGGCAAAATTGACCTCTCGTCAACTGGAAGAGTGAATCAAGTCCGGGGTTGTCTAATTAACCCAAGTTCTTTGGATTAATTCACTCTGACGGGTTTAATGGCTTTGTTGGCCAATCTAAAATCCTAATGGAAGCGAAAAATAACTAAAAGAAATGCAATAAATTACTAAATAATAATCACTGAAATATATATGTACATCTAAATATATATATGCAGTTTATCTAATTAATATTTATATAATAGTTCTATTTATCATATATACAATATATACAAATAATGAGTTTTAATCTGAACTCATAGAAAATCAAATGTTTATTGGTTCTTTCCGATGAAAGTAAGAAAGTGAAAATACTATTTGTTTTTTGATTTGTTTTCTTGTTTGTATGCATTCATAAAATCAAATATTAAACTACTTAATTAAATAGAAAGATATAGATAGTGAAAATTACACTATATATAAAAACCTCTATAATAAGCAAGCAAATGAAATAAAAGAACAGACTAACCTATTAATGCATCCAACGTCTGTACAATAGAGAATATCCAGCCACCTTATCCGAGAAGTAAACCTGCAATGAATCTTAAGGTCGCTCTGAATAAACACAAAACGATATGCTGAAAACTGAGTTTTGATAACAAAAGGTATAATGGAGATAGTCACAGTGATCTTATGATTTACAAGTAACTACAGCATGATAAATCTATTTGTAAGAACTTGTATTTAAACATTCAACAGAAAATTAGAGATAAATCTCATAATTTGAATTGAATCGATGATCACCCTATATTGTATCTGAAACATGACATATGGACAACATGTAATAATGAATTATTTCAAATCATAATAAATAATGAAAACAAAAGCAATCACCATCTATTATCACATCAAAATAAACATAAGTTAAACTAAAACATCCTACACAAAACCTAAAGCTGTAATATGCATTTTGTTCCATTCAAGTCTGTGTATAATTGTCTATACTCTAGCCCCAGGCTGAGATGCCTTTGTTTACAAAATGATAGGTTTATAAAGGCCTCAGGAAAGATCATTGTTTCTGTTTCTGAGATCAAATATTTATTTCCAAAAATAAAGGGGGATGCAACTGCCCTGATCCTACTAAATGCTCCAAAACTAACAACAGTTCATTTCTGTTCATTCAAAATACATCATAGATATGACTGTAAGGTCTTAAGAGTGCCTCAGATCAATTTTGAAATCATGGACCCTTGAATATCGTGAAAGAAAAGGAAAATAGAAAGATTTCAGATATGTTTTATGTCGTTAATTTACACAATTCGAATTAACATAACTGGCTACAGAATCTTGCGATTCTGTAGCTAGTTTTTTTAGTAAATGAAATCTCATTTTATTTAATGAATAAAATAGATTAATTTAATAATGAAATATAGTTTATTCAACAAACCAAATAATCTAACTTAAGAATGAAAAAAAACATGCTATTAATTTAAAAGATCATACCTCTGACCATGCAATCAAATTGTATCATGAAACCTTGGAATTTACAATGACTGTAGTAGCCTCAATGTTTTTAAATATCACATGATCTGTGGTCTTCATCCATTTTTCCTTGCCTTGAACAACTGATTTGAGCCTCAATTTTTCGCTCATTAAAACATCGACTTGATCTTTTAAAGCCTTAACCTATGACTGTAGAACTGGGATATCGGTATAATATCTATCAATCCATGATAGACAGACCTCACACTTTGACTGTGTGGCGGTTGCATTAGAACAAACAAGATTGTGGACCAGAGCGCCCTCCATACGAATAGTAGATTCATTGCAAAGCTTGACGACAGGAAACTCTAGATTGTCTTTCAAACAGGGAGGTAAATTATCGACAAAGTTATAGGGTCGATTAGGGTGTGGCTCAAATGACAAAGGGTCTTCCTCTGCAAGGAATTTGTCGATTTCTGAGTCAGAACTCTCATTAACATCGATCATGTTGATCACGTTTGCATGAGAATTTTCCTTATTATGAAGACTTCGAGATATCAATCTCCCAACCCTTTTGTTCTTAAAACTTATATCAACACCGCTTTTAGATCTCTTTCCTGTAGGTTTCTTTACATTTTTAACACAGTCGTTAGGATGTGTAATCTATTGATAGGCCTTTTCAATGACCTTCGGATTGATCAAGGATTCATTGTTAGGGTGAGGGACACAAGTCTGGGGAGGAGAGAGAGATGTCGTTGGGTTGACAAGGGCCTCCTCAACTACGAGTTTATCTACCTCCCCCGTATCAGGGTTACCATAGCCATTTCGGGTTAGGAACGAATCCCAACTATCATTCTGTGACTCTAATTGATGTATGAGCAGGATTTTAACTAGGCCGTGATGAAAAAGGCTAGTGTCTGACCAGTGTTTCTTGTATCTTTTCCCCATTTTATAAAGACTCCTGAGTAAGTAATATGGCATATTCAAAGCGAAATCCATAAAACCCATAAGTAGATGCAAATGGTACAAAAATACAAGCCTGAAACGTCCCTCACAGGTAACAAATTGTTTTACCACAGCGAGAAAATCATGCCACAAATCTTTTAGGAATGAAATGGGCATACCTTTATCATAGCTTGTTATTTTTTGAGATGTAAACAGCATGGTCCAAGAAACTTCTTCCACTTTCACATTTTTAAACCACTTTTGACTGCTTCCTGGTAACCCTGTGGCTTGACTCAGGAACTCCTCAGTAACCTCCAGTTGCACATCACCAACTTTCACCCTACAACCATCAAAGGAGAATGTGAATTCTTCGGCAACCTGTAAATTAAAAGCCTGAAACTTCCTAATGAAAACAAGCCAGCCACTTCTCTCCAAATATATTCTGGCATCATCATATAAGAGTAGGGTTTGGATACTGTTTGGCTCAATTCTCACGACAGGAGTCGTACTGTATGGGAGGGTAATCAAACAAACACGGCATACAGGGAGGGTTTGTGAAAACAAAACAAAGCCATAACCCTGAGCCCAACAATGAACACTATAAAGACTCATACGATGGGATGTTCGTTTAATTGAAATACATGCGAAAACATTTTGCGAAGCCCAAGGCCATCCTGAGAAATGATGGCAGTCTACAAACCATATGCCACCTTTTCATTCAGTACGAGCTATGACCAAAACATTAAAACGAAAATAAGTGCTCACATCATGGCTTGATCACAAAGTTTGGGTAAGTCAAAAATCGAAAAATCAAAAGTTTTGTAAAAGAAACGTAGCCAAGAATCAAACCAAAACCATACAAAAATCAAATCGTGGGGGTGCTTTGCTCATAAAACCATCAATCTCTTAAACATTCTTAGAATTAAAAGGATCAAAACAAAGAGAGTAACATCTTCATGGAAAGGAATCAAAACTCCATAATAAACTATATGAACAATTTGCCTTCAATAAAATTTTAAAACACAATGGTAATCATAGTCGCAAGTTTCCATGCTTTCAGTCATGAAAACAAAGCATGAATAGACAATAGGGAAAAGTGACAACTTACAACTATCGTTTTGGAAACTGCTCATGAAGAGTGATAAGAATTCATGACCCTAGTTAGGCAGCTATATAGATCATCTAATTGATATGGAAAAAATAACAATTATATTATTGTTGCCAATAATGGCAACATGCTAGGAGAAGCAGTTATCTCTGTTACACGAATGAGTTCAGGTTAGAAAAATATGAAAAACTTCAAATCGAAGAACAACTGAAAAGTCATTTGAACATATTAAATAATCATGATGCAGTCCAGTTTCAGATAACTTTTATTTTTAAAGAAATGAAAACTGGTGACAAACTTGGAAAAAGAAAGCCTAGATGTTAAGTTAAAATCTCCAATACTGTTGACAGGGCCACTGCTGCTAGCAGGCATTCATAGCCTCAACATCGATGTTAATTAACCCACTCTGATGTCTATATCCTGTCAATAAATTTCAGATCAGAACGAAGGATGCTTAGGTCCAAAACGAAATTCATATCTGAGAATTTTCTTTTACCTGACATTGCTTCGCTGCCAGTAGGCTTGTTTAGTACCCCGGCAAAGTTGTCTTGGCGTCATGCATGTATTTACCTGCTGCCAACAGTCCTATTCAGTATCCCGGTGGGTTTACAAATACTTCCCACAGCTCTCTGAAACATTATTCAAATTCAGGCACATTTTTAAAGATATTCAACAGAGCGCAGTGACGCTGGAAATTCCAATTTTTAACACACCTTGATATATCACAAACCTTAAAAAATTTCACGTTGTCCTTCATCAAGATCCAAAAATAGTTTATTAATAAAACTAATTTTCAAGAACAGGGAGACATTGTTGAGTTGCTCTCTTAAAGAACAGGGACAACATAAAAATATTTTTAAAGATGGTCGTGAATACTTTCAAGTACAGATTAAAACCGAGAAAACGCCTTTCAAACAAAAAGTCCTCTTTAACCAGGCTAAAATTTGAGAGAAATACAACAATTAATGTTCTGACAACTTTTAGCAGTTATTTTCAAGGGGAAGTATTATGTTTTCTTTGTCTGAGCTAGCCCTTGGTGCAGGCATGTTTGTTTCAAAAAGAAAGACCAATAAATAGGAATGAAAACAAAAACAAACAACAAGGAAACCAAAACATAAAATATTTACAAAAGGTGCATGGGAGAGTTGTCAGGTAAAATACTTTTTGAGAGCTTGGCCATTCACCAGGAAGGTGTCTGGCTGTCCCTCTAAATTCTACAGGTGAAAGGAACTGGGGCCTAGTTTTTTAGCAATTAAAAATGGTCCCAACCATAAGTTTTGAAACATAGTATGTTCTCCTTTCCCCTCATGAAGTTTGTCCCACTTAAGGACCAGATCGCCTACCTCAAAATTTCTGTCAGGGGAAAAATTGGAATCAAACCAATTTTTAACAATGAGTTGATGTTGATCCAATTTTCATTTTGCTTGAGCCCTTACTTCCTCTAACTTCAGCAAAGCGTTAATCCAGCTTTCCAAGGGAGGACACTTTTCTTCTTGCACCTTCTCTGATAACTGCAGAGATGGAAGAAGGACATGCGGTGGAAGAATCGCTTCCCTGTCGTAAACGAGAAAAAAGGGGGAATTACCAACAACAGTTTTAGGAGTTACCCTATCAACCCAGATTGCATTAAATAGTGCATTATGCCAATTTTTGTGGTTTTTGGAGACCGTTCTCTTGATGATCTTGATCATATTTTTATTAGTTGATTCTGCCAAACCATTGCCTTGAGGGTAATAGCTGGCAGAGTATTTTAATTTTATTCCTTTCTGTAAAGCGAAATCACTCATTTCGAGAGATGAAAAATAGGAAGCATTATCAAATACTAGGCATTCGGGAATACCGAAACGAGTGATAATATTTGAATTCAAGAAGGATATTACCTGGTTGGTGTTTACATCTTTTAATGGCATAGCCTCGGACCATCTGGTGAAATAATATATGGTTGTTATCATGTATTTATGTTGCTGCGAGGATGTTGGGTTAATTGGGCCTATAATATCGAGGCCCCATTGCTGAAAAGGGGAGTCTACCAAAACTGGTTGCAGTGGGAATGTTGGTTTTTGTACTTGTCTAGATGCCTTTTAACATATTACACACTTGTGACATAAGGCATGGGCATCTTTGAAAAGAGTGGGCCAGTAATAACCTGCTCTTAATACTTTGTGGGAAGTGGTGTCTCCACCGAAATGCCCACCAGCTTCCCCTGCGTGTAATTCCAATAAGACTTTTTCTGCTTCATCTTTTTCAAGACAGTGCATAAGTATTCCATCGAAATTTTGGTGAAACAAAATACCATTTACCAGCTGAAAAGAAGCATATTGTAATCTCAGTGCTCTCCTCTTTTTTGGATCAAGGTGTTGGGGAGTTGTTCTGTGCATAAGATAAAACTTGATGTCATCGTACCAAGGACTAGTAGGGTTTTGTGCACAAAAGATTTGATTTTGATTGTGTTGATCTTGAATTAACATATCAGTTTCATTTTGTTGTCCTATAGTTGAATTAGCAACCAATTTACATAAATATTGGCCTCTAACAATTTGTGCTGGGGTAATTTCTATGCCGTATTCTTGTAAGGAGGTGACCCAATTTTTTCACCCAGTTCTTTCTGTACTAACAAATTTTTGACAGCGGGGTAAGGGATAATGATTTTCGTCTTAGATTTTAGCAGATAAGATCGGAAGTGTTTTACCACTTTTAAAATAGCATAAGCCTACTTCTCTACTACTGAGTAATTTATTTTTGCTCCCTTAAAGGCTGAGCTCATAAAGGTAATTGGAACTTCATTGTTTTCAACATTCTTTTGGGTTAGGATAGCAGCATAAGACCGATCAGAGGAAAATGTGTAAAGGGTGAAGTCTCGCAAAAAATCAGGGCTCATTAGAGAAGGAGCGTATACTATAGCCTTTTTTATTGAGTCAAAAGCCTGACTTTCTAAAGGTCCCCAATGGTACTGTACATCCTTTTTTATTAAATTTTGTAATGGTCTGACCATTTCTGAAAAGCTGGGGACGAACCTCCTAACAAAGTTTATCTGACCTAGGAAAGATTGCATGGACTTTTTGGAAGAGGGAGGGGGAATTTTTTAAATGACTTGGGTCCTTTCAGGGTCAATAATCATGCCTTCATTTGATACAATGAATCTGAGGAGCTTACCTTGTTCTACTGCGAAGGAAGATTTTTTAGGATTTAAAGAAATGTCGTACTTACGACATCCCTGTAGAATAGATCTTAGATGAGCTAGATGATCTCCTTTATTCTTTGAGAAGACAGTGACATCATCTAGATAAACTACTACAGATTGATTTATTAAGCCACGGAAAGTGATATCTATCGCTCTCTAAAAGGTGGCATCAACATTTATGAGCCCAAAGGGCATCTTCCTATAAGTGTAAGTACCCCATGGAGTACGGAAAGTGGTTTTGAGTTGGTTTGGGGAAGACATAAGGACTTGGTTATACCCTAAAAAACCAACCAACAACGATAATCTTTCAAAACCAGATACTTGTCGAAGGATCTGTTCCATGGGAGGAATAGGGTAGTTGTCTTTATCAGATGCTCGGTTTAAATTTTGGAAATCGACACATAGTCGGATTTCACCACTCTTCTTTCTTACAGGGACAAGATTAGAGACCCATTGTGTATGTCTTACTGGGAAGATTTTTTTTTTTTTTGTAAATAAAGAGTAAGTATATTAAGAGCTTCCAAAAAACCAGTCAACATATCCAGTTACTCGGGCCGAAATTACTGGACTGCCCCATCACAGAGGAAACCAGTCCAGCCGGCCCGTTAAGTCATGAGTAGTATCAAAAAGCATAACCTGTCTTTGGAAAACGTTTAGAACCTAGACACTTAGACACCTGGCAAACTAAACAAAGTAGACCTATACACCTGGTAGATGGCTTGGCCAAGTGGCCGTGGGGTCAGCCGCTCCGGTCTCTTCCTCGAAGTGCGCTATGCCGTCGCTTCCATGCTCATCGTGCTCCTGATTGCGCTCAGCTTCCGAGGCTGCGTACTCATACAGTTCCTCTTCCCTGCCTTTACCAGGTTGGCTCAGCATAGAATGTTGGTAGTCACCTTCCTCGACTACAAGGTCTCCTTCTGCGGCGTCTTCCTTAGAGTCCGGGAACATGGCATCGTGCATGGACGCCAGGATTTGGAGAAAGTTGGCTACTTTAATTTCTGTAGCTTCCACCCGATGATGCAAGTTGGCAACCTCCTGTCGAAGCTCAAATACCAGGTTGTATAGAGTGGCTAACTGGTCCCTGAACTGCGCTCGGTCGAAGGGGGCAGGGCCCTCGAGAACAGGAGTGTTGGGTTGTTGCTGAGAGACCTGGCCGAGACTGGGATTACTGGCGAGAGGTTGGGACGGCCCAGGCTCATGGAGGAGCCGACGAAGTGTAATTGAGGCATTTGGAATGATTGCCATGGACCCAAGTTGCGGAGGTTGCAGGTTTGTTGGGGAGGAGACTGATTGAAAACGAGGATGAGAGTCGTCGGAGGAGGTGTCTGGGGAGGAAAGCGAAGGTTGGCGAGGCTTCCATGGTGCACCTCGCCGTGGTCTGCCTCGAGGCCTCGGCATATGGTTGTCTGTGCTAATTGCAGGGAGAATGAAGGTTGGCGAGTAGCAGGGGAGGATGGGCTCTTGCACACGCCAGAGACGAAGAGCTGAGGGGCATACCGGCTTCGGAAGAATGAGCTTGACTGTCGACCAAAATGTATTAACCGTCGTCATTATAACACAGCACATTCGAAGTTGCAGTGACCGGACTACTTCGTAAATGCGCTTCATATCAACATTAACGCATATAAATACCAGGTGGGGTGACAGGGTGTGGCACATGCCCAGCATGTGTCTCCACACTACGGCGACCTGTACCCGCATCCGTCTCCTGCCACGGTGGCTCGTTTAACACCCCATCCAGGGACTTACTGGGAAGATTATTTTAGCATTCAAGAGTTTGTTTAATTCTTTCTTGACTATTGGTTCACGTTTTGGGTGCATCTTTCTTAACTTCTGTTGAAAAGGTTGGGTCTGGGGTTTCATGGGAATAATGTGTTGTATGATGTTAGGATCAAAGGTCTTTAGGTTGTCGTATGTCCAGGCAAAGACATCTTTAAATTCCTTAAACAACTTAATAAATGCTATATTTTCTTTCTCAGAACATCCCAACCCCAAATTGATGCACTGTGGGTTATCTTTAGTTCCTAAATTTACTTTTTCATGTGTCAAGGAAGAACTATTCATTTTACAATTCACTGATTTTCTGAATTTATCGTGAAGATCATAAAAATTTTCTAATCTAACCACATATTTTGGGATAGAGTTTACCATATCTGATGTAGACTCTGGGGATCTTGTATCTGGTATTACCATAAAATCGCAAAGGTTTTCATCGTGGGTACCTTCATCGATAACTGCTCCTTGGAAAGTCTTTTCCATATGCAAAAAACTGATGATGTGTTGATCGTCGTCGAAGACTCTCCAATTTGTGATGTTGTCCGGGATGGATGGTCTGAACAACAATTCGATAAAAAATGCATTTGGAGAAAGGCCTTCTGCAGGAAAAAGTTTAGAGGTGACATTAGCTAACAAATCAGCCTCTGAATTGTTCAATCTCGAAATATAATTAATGTTAAATGCAGAAAATTCGTTCATTAAATTCCATACCTCAGTTTGATAGCTTTTTAGGTGTGGAGATAAATAGTGGATAGAATTTTTTACCTTTCTAACCACAATTTATGAATCGCCAAAGACAGTCAAATTCTGAATCCTCAAATCTAGTGATTTTCTGAGACCTTGTAGGAGTGCCTCATATTCAGTTGTATTGTTTGTGCATTCAAATTCTAACCGGCAGGTGATCAAAGTTTTGTTACCTGCTGGATCAATGAGCATGCACCCTGCACCATCTCCTTCCTTAGATTTAGATCCATTGAAGTAAAGAGATCAGATTTGATTTTCGTCAGGCGTGTGTGACCACTGAGAGAAGGTTGTCGACTGTCTGCATGTCATAATTTTGGACTGTTGTTTCGGGTCAGTAATGGTAGAAGTTTTAGCCATGAAATTCACGAAAAAAGTGTCCATCCCCTGTATTTCAGGTGAATTGGCGGAAGGAGTGAATGGTTCATTAGGATCATTTGAATCAGTTACCGTGAACTTAAGATAACGCTCACAATTTACCTTGATTCTGTTAGGCTTTCCATTCTCGAGCAGCCACAAGTGAGACCAATCCATTGCAAAATAACCATGTAGTTGTTCGAACCAATCTCTACTTTAAAACAAGCCATATACTTCGGGGATATCGATGACAATAATATCAATAACGTGATGGACTTTAGGAGTAGATGATAATCTAATAATCACATTTTTTAATTCACCTATTACTTTAACACTAGTTTGATCAAGCTGAATAATTTTCAGGCTGGACGGTTGAACTTCGGCATTAATTTTTTGACAGACAGACCAAGGAATTACGTTTGATGATGCACCTGAATCTACCATACAGTTATGTACATTCCTATTGAAAATTTCAAAAGTCAACAAAAAGGGTGGGACATTTCTGCCAGTACTAACAACAGAAGTTTGTTGTCTTTTAGTCGTAGCCCCTAAAACTAATTTATCTACATTTGTTACACTTTTTACAGCAAGGTCTCTTTTATCAGAAGACTCTAGTGTTTTTTTGACGAAGACCTTTTGAGGTGTTTTGGGGTTGTTTTCAGCAACTTTGTTGTTGTTCGGATTTTTGTTTTTGTTGTTTTCTGCAATATTCTGCAGCATCTTTTGCAGAAGAAAAGGGAATTTTAATAATTCCTAAACAGAAATGTTAGCTCTAAGTTTTTTGAGATCCTCAATCAAATCATACTCTAAACTTGGGGCTGTTGAATTCTGTTTCGTTTCAATTGATTTAGACTGTTTTTGAGGTGCATTAGTTCCGATTTAAGAAGAAGACTTATTTGTTGTCTTGCTCCCGGTATTGTAAGGATGCACTGTTTCGAAATTAGCTTGAGAAATGCTATCTGAAAAATGCCCAAAAATGTTGGTAGAGGATTCGTCCTCTTCCACTATCTCTTGTTCAGCCACATCTTCAGGAATCTTGGGAGGAATCAAGTTATCATGTGCCTCTAGAATCGTCTGAATAGCAAATTGTAAGCTTTCTAGATTTAGGCATTCAGAATTTGAGTTAGGTCAGTTTGTGGGAAAAGGATTCCTAAAAGGGGGTTTGTAAGGCCCTTTACTTGAATAAGCTTCTTCAGCCAATATCCTCAAGTCTATAACCTGATTAGACAACTTTTGAATGACCTTTTGTAAGCTTTCTAGATCCGAACTATCTAATTCAGTTTTGTTTTGGTGAGGTCTAGGAAGGATTTCAATTTTCTTCTTAGAGGATGTACTAGTCTTTGCCTCGTTATAGGTATTGTCTTTTAGGCTGAGAATATCTTTCTTGATTTGACTCGCCTCTTCGAAGGCTTCTAACAATGTGGCTTTCTTGGACCTTTTTACCCAAATGGCTATGTTTTGGTGTAAGGCTTTCGTGTAGTATGTGACGATAAGATTTTCGGTAGGCATCAAGTCCGTGGGGATTCGATTATTTAATGTTAGGAACCTTTGATTAAAGTCCTTTATATTTTCTTTGGGGTTCATCTTTAAACTAGAGAGTTCCATGACCAGGACTTCAGGAGATTTGTCATCTCCGAATTTCTCAAGGAAACAGGACTCGAATCTATCCCATGAAACGATGGTGTGGGGTTGTTGGGAAAAGTACCAGGTAGAGGCATTGCCTTCAAAGGTGTAGGGAAAAATTCTACACACTACGTCTTCGTGTTCAACACTACGGAGCCTAATGGATAGCATGAATTTTTTGATATGATCCTCAGCAATCTGCTTGGAATCTGGGTCAAATTTAGGGAGTCATTTCTCCAGATGTTTAGGCAAAGGATGTTGGGGCCCAGGTATGGCGACTACATCTTGATCGAGCCAAGGTCTGGCGAGATTGTTCGAATTGTCCATAGGTGTGGGTGGTGTCGAAGGCTAAGATGAAGAACTGCCTTTGTCTGATGATTCTTCTCCAGAAGAAGAAGGAGATGAAGGGGGTGGTGATGGTGGAATAACAGATCCTCTTGCTGCAGGAGTGAGGATGTGATCTAGATCCGTGGGGTTTAGGGTAAGATCAGTACCTTTAAGTTGCTCCCTGATATTAGAGAAGTCTAATGGTTGATTCAAAGGTCGACCTAGTTGTCTGATACAGGCCATGGCACTGTGTGTCCTTATGAGGGATTGAGGAACAAATTCTTGTATGTCGGCCCTTGGGGGTTTTGGAGTTACTGGTTCAACGGTGATCCATGGATTGTCATTTGATGTTATTTTTGTTTGAGGGACAATGTTTTCGTCAGAAAAAATTCTTGTTACTATAGGTGAGTGGGTAGGTGGGGGAGGAGTCTTGCGACCTCCTCGCTCTATTAATAATATTCAGGCCCTCCTTCTAGCGCCATTTGTTGACGGGGGAAATTGACTACTCGTCAACTAGAAGAGTGAATCCTGTCCGGGGTTGTCTAATTAACCCAATTCGTTTGGATTAATTCACTCTAACGAGTTTAATGGCTTCATTGGCCAATCTAAAATCCTAAGGGAAGCAAAAAATAACTAAAAGAAATGCAATAAATTACTAAATAATAATCGTTGAAATATATATGCACATCTAAATATATATATGCAGTTTATCTAATTAATATTTATATAATAGTTCTATTTATCATATATACAATATATACAAATAATGAGTTTTAATATAAACTCATATAAAATCAAATGTTTAATGGTTCTTTTCGATGAAAGTAAGAAAGTGAAAATACTATTTGTTTTTTTATTTGTTTTCTTGTTTGTATGCATTCATAAAATCAAATATTAAACTACTTAATTAAACATAAAGATATAGATAGTGAAAATTACACTATATATAAAAACCTCTATAATAAGAAAGCAAATGAAATAAAAGAACAGACTAACCTACTAATGCATCCAACATCTGTACAATAGAGAATATCCAGCCACCTTATCCGAGAAGTAAACCTGCAGCGAATCTTAAGGTCGCTTCGAATAAACGTGAAATGATATGTTGGAAACTGAGTTTTGATAACAGAAGGTATAATGGAGATAGTCACAGTGATCTTATGATTTACAAGTAACTACAGCGAGATAAATTTTCTTTTAAGAACATGTATTTAAACATTCAACAGAAGATTAGAGATAAATCTCATAATTTGAATTGAATCGATGATCACCCTATATTGTATCTAAAACTTGAAATATGGACAACAAGTAATAATGAATTATTTCAACTCATAATAAATAATGAAAACAAAAGCAATCACCATCTATTATCACATCAAAATAAACATAACTTAAACTAAAACATCATACACAAAAGCTAAAGCTGTAATATGCATTTTGTTCCATTCAAGTCTGTGTGTAATTGTCCATACTCTAGCCCCAGGCCGAGATGCCTCTGTTTACAAAATGATAGGTTTATAAAGGCCTCAGGAAAGATAATTGTTTATATTCCTGAGATCAAATATTTATTTCCAAAAATAAAGGGGGATGCAACTGCTCTGATCCTACTAAATACTCCAAAACTAAAAAATGTTCATTTATGTTCATTCAAAATACATCATAGATATGAATGGAAGGTCTTAAGAGTGCCTCAAATCAATTTTGAAATCATGGACCCCTGAATATCCTGAAAGAAAAGGAAAATAGAAAGATTTCAGATATGTTTTCTGTCATTAATTTACACAATTCGAATTAACATAACTGGCTACAGAATCTTGCGATTTTGTAGATAGTTATTTTAGTAAATGAAATCTCATTTTATTTAATCAATAAAATAGGCGAATTTAATAATGAAATATAGTTTATTCAACAAACCAAATAATCTAACTTAAGAATGAAAACAAACATGCTATTAATTTAAAAGATCATACCTCTAACCATGCAATCAAATCGTATCATGAAACCTTGGAATTTACAATGGATGTAGCAACCTCAACATTTTTAAATATCACATGACCTGTGGTCTTCATCCGTTTTTCCTTGCCTTGAATAACTGACTCGGGCCTCAAGTTTTTGCTCGTTAAAACATCGACCTGATCTTTTAAAGCCTTAACTCGTGACTGTAGAACTGGGACATCAGTATAATATCTATCAATCCATGATAGACAGACCTCACACTTTGACTGTGTGGCAGTTGCATTAGAACAAACAAGATTGTGGATCGGAGCGCCCTCCATACAAATAGTAGATTCATTACAAAGCTTGACACCAAGAAACTATGGATTGTCTTTCAAACAGGGAGGTAAATTATGGACAAATTTATAGGGTCGATCAGGGTGTGGCTTGAATGACAAAGGGTCTTCCTCTGCAAGGAATTTGTCGATTGCAGAGTCAGAACTCTCATTAACCTCGATCATGTTGATCACGTTTGCATGAGAATTCGTCTTATTATGAAGACTCTGGGATATCAATATCCCAGCCCTTTTGTTCTTAAAACTTATATCAACACTGCTTTTAGATCTCTTTCCTGTAGGTTTCTTTACATTTTTAACACGGTCGTTAGGATGTGTAATCTGTTGACAGGCATTTTCAATGACCTTCGGATCGATCAAGGATTCATTGTTAGGGGGAGGGACATAGGTTTGGGGAGGAGAGAGATATGTCGTCGAGTGGACAAGGGTCTCCTCAACTACGATTTTATCTACCTCCCTCGTATCAGGGTTACTATAGCCATTTTGGGTTAGGAATGAATCCTAGTTATCATTCTGTGACTATAATTGATGTATGAGAAGGATTTTAACTAGGCCGTGATGAAAAAGGCTAAAGTATGACCAGTGTTTCTTATATATTTTCCCCATTTTATAAAGACTCCTGAGTAAGTGATATGGCATATTCAAAGGAAAATCCATAAAACTCATAAGCATACGCAAATGGTACAAAAATACAAGCCCGAAACGTCCCTCACAGGTAACAATTTGCTTTACCACAACGAGCAAATCATGCCACCTATCTTTTAGGAATGAAATGGGCATACCTTTATCATAGCTTGTTATTTTCTAAGATGTAAACAATAGGGTCCAAGGAACTTCTTCCACTTTCGCATTTTTAAACCACTTTTGATCGCTTCCTGGTAACCCTGTGGCTTGACTCAGGAACTCCTCGGTAACCTCCAGTTGCACATCACCAACTTTTTCCCTACAACCATCAAAGGAGAATGTGAATTCTTGGGCAACTTGTAAATTAAAACCCTGAAACTTCCTAATGAAAATGAGCCAGCCACTTCTCCCCAAATCTCTTCTGGCATCATTGTATAAGAGTAGGGTTTGGATACTGTTTGGCTCAATTATCACGACAGGAGCGATACTGGACGAGGGTAATCAAACAAACACAGCATACAGAGAGGGTTTGTGAAAACAAAATAGAGCCATAACTCCGAGCCCAACAATGAACGTTGTAAAGACTCATACGATGGGATGGTCGTTTAATTGAAATAAATGCGAAAAAGTTTTGCGAAGCCCAAGGTCATCCTGAGAAATGATGGCAGTCTACAAACCATATGCCACCTTTGCATTTAGTATGAGCTATGACCAAAACATTAAAACTAAAATAAGTGCTCACATCATGGTTTGATCACAAAGTTTGGGTAAGTCAAAAATCGAAAAATCAAAAGTTTTGTAAAAGAAACGTAGCCAAGAATCAAACCAAAACCATACAAAAAATCAAATTGTGGTGGTGCTTTGCTCATAATACCATCAATCTCTTAAACATTCTTAGAATTGAAAGGATCAAGACAAAGAGAGTAACATCTTCATGGCAAGGAATCAAAACTCCATAATAAACTATATGAACAATTTTCCTTCAAAGAAATTTTAAAACATAATGGTAATCACAGTCGCAAGTTTTCATGCTTTTAGTCATGAAAACAAAGCATGAATAGAGAATAGGGAAAAGTGACAACTTACAAATATCGTTTTGGAAACTGTTCATGAAGAGTGATAAGAATTCATGACCCTAGTTAGGTAGCTATATAGATCATCTAATTGATATGGAAAAAATATCAATTATATTATTGTTGCCAATAGGTCATAACTTTTGCATATGATCTTCGTTTTAGGCGCACGATAGCTCATTGGAAAGAACTATTCGAGGAATACACATAGTTTTATCCCACTTTGGATAAATCCTAGAGTGTGATTGTGGCAGGCCCAAAAAATGTTGTTTAGGGCCTCAAAACAACCCTAGAAGTTTAGGACCCAAAAACTAGGAAAAAACTGCCAAAATGGAAATTGGGCTTTGAGCCAGTGGAATAGGTGGATGGCCACCGATATCCACCAGGATAATTTCTTTCCCCTTAGGAAGAAATGGTATCCATTGCGTCATGTTCCTACATCATATGAGGAAAATTTTGTTGAACCCGACTCCTGGTGAGCCAATTGCCCTGATGAAGAAACTGCCCTATCTTGATGACCTGATAGAGTTTGATAGTTTGTTGGTGTGTATCCTTTGTATTGGTATCCATGATCTGATCAAATTTTGCATGTTCGATGCAAGAAGGATTGATTTATGTAGGGGCCAACTACTCGACCACATCTAAAGTGTCTAGGAGAGGTGGAAAATATGGTCAGAGCAGTTCCACATTAAATACCAGGTGCAATCCAAGGAAAGGAGGAATACTTTATTAAAAAACATTCTCACCCACAACCTTGGTGATGGTTTAAGGCCCGTATCAAAGTGGTCATAGATTATGATGGGTACCTATGAGGCACTCTTTATGCAAATGCAACCATACCTTATCTCCCACCTGAAATTTGTGTGGTACTCGATGTTGATTGTGGAGTTGCTTGTACTTGGCATTGGCTTTCTGCACAATATCATGAACTTGTTGTTGGATGTACTGGATGCACTAAAAAAATTTAGCTGCCCAATCAACCTCGGTTTGAGCATGGGAGGACTCTTCATGTGCGGTTGTAATGGGTAGAGCTAGGTCATTGGGGGGCAATAGTTAAAACTCCAAGAACACCTGAAAATGGTTGTGGCCAATAAAGTTGTGGAGGGATTTTTTGTAGCCATGTTGAACATAAGGAAGGATTTCATCCCATGTGCATGGATGTTTGGAATTATACATTCGAAGGATGTGGAAAATCATGATGTTGACTACCTTTGTTTTTCGAGTAGTCTGTGGGTGAAAGGAAATATATTTGGTTTGCATGCTATCCATCATCAACCATAGGTTGGACCAAAAGGTGCTTAGGAACTTACTGTCTCAATTGGAGATAATAGTTTGTGGTAGCCAAAAATGAACCCAAAGATGTGTGAAGAAGAGCTTGGCGGTGGCCTCGGTTGTGATGCTCTTCTTTCGGGGTGTCAAAATTCCCATCTTAGAGAATGAATCAACGATCACGAAGACACAGTCATTCCCATGCTTGGTTGAAGAGAGGCTGGACATGTAGTGTTGGGTTGTTATATTCTTTGCATTGAAATTCTAGTCAAGGTGAATCGATTGAAGGTTGAAGTCGAGGTGGATCGACAACAAGTAGAAGTCGAGATGGATCGACAACAGGTCAAATTGAAGGTGGATCAACAACAAGTTGAATTCAAGGTGTATTGACAATAGGTCAAAGTTGAGGTAGATCGACGAAAATTCGAAGGTTGAGGAAGTCGATCAGGTGAAGTTGAAGTTGAAGATATCGATGACAAGTCAACCAACAAGAGGTCGAAGTGCGGGTGTGAGATGAATGACTAGAGACCGAATGGAGGCCAACTGGTAGTCGAATGGTAAATCTGACTTGGAGTCAACTATAACAGAATCCCAATATTTGCGAGATTTGTAGCCAATGATATGCATGGATCCGTAACCATTTTTGGGTGCCAATATTTAGGGGTTTTCCTGTTGTAAATTCTATAAAGAGGTGTGTTGTAAGTCCTTAAAGGATAATGCATGTGTAAATTATAGGTGTTTGGTCATGCATATGTAAGCCGAATTGGCTATAGGGTTGTTCTTGCCTATGAAAGAGGGTATGCTATTGATTGTTTCTTAGGTGTGGACCAAGGTTAGACATGTAACCTTTTATTCAGAATGATTAAGACAACAAGAGAGAAAAATGATCAAAAGAATGTTGGTTTTCCTGTTTAAGGGTTTCTAAGGTAAAATCTCAGTGTATTGTGTGATTGCTTGTGTCATTTGCATTCTTGATTAAATTCTTCTTATCTTCTGCTAGGATTAGTGTGGAAGTGTCTTTCATTTCTTGACATGTGGTATCATAGCTTAGGTCTGCCCTGAAAATTGAGTTATTAGAGCAATGTAATGCTTTGTAGAGTATATTAGATCTTGATCTACAAATCTTGAATTTGAGAACTAAACCCTAGGTATAGTAAGAGTCGTAAGTCATAAATTGTGTTAAATATCACAGTAAAGAATGGTGTGTGGTTATAGAATAGAGATAGAACGATTCAATGGCTAGACTTTTGAGCTTTAGAAGATTAAACTGGAAGATCTTCTTGTAGATCAAGAACAATGGAAAATGATTTATCCAGGTACCCAACCAACATGCATGTCGATGGAAGAATGGGAGAAACTCGAAAGAAGAGCAAAAATTACGACTCATATTTGTCTTTCATATTCGTTGTTGTTGAATGTATCGAGTGAATATTCGACCAAGAAACTGTGGGACAAGATGGGAAGCTTATACCGGTCAAAATATCTGGTAAATAAGTTGTTTCTTAGAAACAAAACTGTATCTTATGAGGATGAGTGATGGAAGTTCAGTGACTAGTCATTTAAATGCATTCAATACCATGTTAAGCCAATTATTTCTTGTGTATATAAAGATCATTGATGAGGAGAGGTGTATCATCTTGTTATTTTCTTTGCCAAACTCCTGGGATATCTTATTTTTTTCTATTGGGAGTAATACAACCACACTAGCACTAGAGGACATGGTTTCTTCTCTTCTTTCAGAAGAAATGAGAAGAAAGAACATGGAAGGATCAACCAAAGATGCTCTGTTAGTGAGAGGTCAACCAATAGACAGAGATAAAGTCATATTCTTTAGTAGAAATTTTAAGTTGAAAGGTAGATCTAAATCCCTAGTTCAGTCGATGCAAAGATGATGGAAATGTGGTAAAGTTGGGCATTATAAAAAGGATTGTAAGTCGAAGGAAACATAAGTCAATGTTGGATCTGACGAGAAGCAGTCGACTAAGAGAAAGACGACCTTGGACAAGGGAGGTGATGTGTACCTAGCATCAACCAGTAAATAGTTTAATCAATATGTTTGGTTGATCGACTTAGGAGCATCTTATCATATGACACCACATAAATAATGGTTCTATGAATATGACCAATATGATGGGGGTGATTGGTTCTTGGGGTGTGACTCGACAACCGGAATTGTCAAATGGGTAAGAGTCTGACTAACACTGTAGAATGGGATGAAGATAACCCTTCCAGGTGTGTTACACATTCTAGGTTTAGAAAGAAATCTGATATCTCTCAGCAAGATGAGTGATGCAGGTGTGCATACTTTGTTTCAGAAGGATTGTTGCAAGATGGTCAGAGATGTGATGGTCTTAATGAAGGGAGTTCAGATTGGTACCTTGTACAAGTTGTTAGGGAATGTTGGCTTGACTGGATGAAACAACACTGTTTTTCCTTAAATTGACTCGACTATGACTCGACTCGATTCGATGTCGACACAACTAGACTTGAATCAAGCTAAGTTGGTTCAAATAGACTTGAAAAGACATGATGAAATAGACCCGAACAAGCTATGGAATGAGAGGATGGGACACATTGGAGAAAAAGGACTTTGAACTATGCAAAGCAAAGGTATGGTCCAAGGTTTTCCTAAATGTGGTTTAGAAGTTGACTTTTGTGAACATTGCATATATGGGAAACAAATTCGGGCAAGGTTCCCATTTGGAGTGATAGGGGAAAATGGGATTCTAGAACTGGTGCATAGTGATGTGTTTGGCCTAGTTATAGTGCCTTCAATTGGTGGATCCTTGTATTATGTCTCCCTTCATAGATGATTTTTCCAGGAAGACGTGGATATATTTCTTGAGGAAGAAATCAATTTTTTTTGAGAGATTTAAGGAGTTTAAATCTCTTGTGGAAAACCAGACAGAGAAGAGAATTAAAATGTTGAGAACTGACAATGGTGGTGAATTCTGTGGAAAGGAATTTTATCAGTTCTGTAAGTAGTGTGGCCTAGCATGCCAAAATACCATACCATATACCCTGCAATAGAATGGATTTTCCAAGAGAATGAACATAATTTTTATGGATAATGAAAGGAGCATGCTCAGTGGTGTTGGGCTCACACAAGAATTATGGGCGAAGGTAGTCAAGATTGCAAGATATCAGGTGAATATGTCTCATTCGTCTGTGCTAGTTGAAACGAATCCAAATGACATATGGTCGGGTAAGAAGTCATATGTGGCACATCTCAAAGTATTTGGTTGTGATTCATTTGTGCATGTTCCCAAGGAAAAGAGGAGTAAGATAGACAATAAGGTAGTCAAATGTAATTTCATCGGATACAAAGAAGGGATGAAAGGATATAAGCTCTGGGATCCTGATTTAAGGACAACAATGTATAGTCGAGATGCGGTCTTCACAGAAGTCGGAGGTAAGTCCAAGAATAATCCTGACACGGTGTGGTTTGAACTAAGGAATGAAGAATATGATTCATATGATTCAACTGATTATGAGGAAGCGGTGGAACAATTTAATCCGGTGATAAGGAGGTCAGAAAGAGAAAGAAAACCAGTCAAAAGGCATAGTCTTCCTAACTTATGTTCCACATTAGTTTTAACTACCATCGACGATGAGCCCAATTTGGTCGGTTAAGAAGTTGGCTCGACAGAGGGTATACTATGGAAGGATTCCATCATTGAAGAGATGGAATCCTTTTACAAGAATGAGACATGGGATTTATTCAAGCTACTTAGTGGAATAAATCCCATTGGTAGCAAGTGGGTGTTCAAGAAGAAGATGAATGCCATAGGACAAGTCGAGAATTTCAAATATCGACTAGTAGCGAAAGGATATTCTCGAGTCGAGGGAGTCGACTTCGGTAAGATTTTTTCCCCTGTTGAAAAACTAACTTCCATTAGAGTACTAATCTCTTTGGTTGCAGCATTCGATCTGGAGATAGAACATATGGATGTGAAGACAACTTTCCTACATGGGGACTTGGAAGAATAAATCTACATGAAATAGCTTAAAGGATTTGTAGTAAAGGGAAAGAAAGAGTTGGCGTGCAAACTCAAAATATCCCTTTATGGTCTAAAGAAATAGCAAGGATGTGGTACCAAAATTTTGACACATACATCCTTAGTTTTAGATTTGTGAGAAGCAAATTTGATCACTACATATATTCCAAGGAAGAAGGTGGGAATTTCATATATGTAGCTTTGTATGTCAATGACATGTTGTTGATTGGAAACAACATGGAACCAATAAAGGAGGTGAAGAAGAATCTATCCTCCAAGTTCGACATGAAGGATCTCGGTGCAACTAACTTCATTATGGCAATGGAGATTAAGAGAGATCGAGCCGCTAGAAAGTTCTGGTTGAATCAGACGAAGTATATTGAAACAATTTTGAACTGATTCAACATGCAAGATTGCAAACCGATGAAGGTACCAATTCTTGTGGGAGAAAGGCTTACTGTTGAACAATGTCCAAAGACATAGGAAGAAATAGAGGACATGGAACATGTTCCCTATGCAAGTGTGGTTGGTAGTCTAATGTATGTGATAGTTTGCACTCAAGCAGAAATTTCCCATGCATTGGGAGTGTTGAGAAGGTACATCTCGACACTTGGAAAGGAGCATTGGACAACTATCAAGACAATATTCAAGTATTGGTGTGGAACAATATACTATGCTATATTAAAAGCGAGCTCTGCAAACTAGGGTTTAGAAAGCTTGGAAGCGATCTGCAGCACCCTAGCTGTGGCCCCAAGGGGGCTCATGATTTGCATGGAGGGGGAGCCGCAAGGCGCCTCCTATAGCCATGTCACAGCAAATGACGAGGCCACTGAATGACTGAAGAGGCCGACCTTTGAAACACCACCAGACCTACGCGCGGAGCTTCTGGAGGACGGGATTTGCAAAGACAAAGAAATGGAGATCGACCCCGAGAAGGAGAACACCCCTAGCCGCGCCTCGACTCCGTGGCTGCCCGGAAAATGCATTCCGCAGGTGCCGCAAGCACCGAAATATGTAGTCAACTCGCCAAGAATAGAGGTGCAGAAGAAGTATATGAAGGACCACGCCCTGGTGGGAAAATTCCTAGGGCTTTGGCCTTCGGAAAGAGATCTGATCAAATGGATTCAATATTGGTGGAAGCCAAGAGGGCATTATGACCTGCAACTTGGATCCAAGGGCTTTTTTACCATTATCCTCCATAACCTAGAGGATCGCAATCGCATCTTTGATGGAGGGCCATACTTCTACAACTCGGCAGGACTTTTCTTAAGGTTCTGGACTGAGAAGTTCAGCCCTGAGAAGGAATATTTTGCCCATGCACCGGTTTGGCTTAGGTTATATTCCCTACCCCAGGATTTCTGGTTAGAGGAAGTCCTAACAGGCATAGGAAACACTATTGGCATCTATGTCAAATCATCTGAAGCCACTAAGCAACGGCGCTACACCTCTTATGCCTGAATATGCGTGTATCTGAACATAGCCAAGCCGCTTCCCGGCACCATCACGCTGGAATATCACAACGAAGACTGGTCTCAAACCATTGACTATGAGCATATTCCCTTCCGGTGCAGGAAATGCCATGAGCATGGCCACCTCTTTCGAGACTGCCCACTCAACGCTACGTCGAAGGAAGGGAATCCAGAGAGCGGCAAGGACAAGGACGGCTTCATGCAACCAACGGGGAAAATACGTCAAGGGGGACGGAAGCAGCCAACCCAGGTAAGTAAAGATCCATCCACTAGAAATAAGTTTGACGTCTTGCAAAACCAACCGGAAAATCCTCTTAACCTTGAACACCCCTTAGCACCTCCACCGAACAATGCTGCTCAAATCATCAGCCAAGGAACAGATCAGCCAATCAAGGGCAGGGAACTGGATCCCCCTCTTCCTACTTCTTCCCCTAACCAACAAGAGACCGACGATGGGGAGGCGGACATGGAGCTTGAAGAGCACGACCTATCTGGAGTAGATCTGGAACACTTGGAGCATGCATACAGGCAGCAAAAACTCTACACTATACCCAGAGACCAGCTGAGGAAGGTTCACAAAGTATTCCTCAATTCCTCAGCAGGCTCCTCTGCTCGAGCCAGCAAAAGTCTAGGGATCCAGGGCGGTCAATCAAAAAACCCAGCCAAAACCCAAAAAGATGAAAAGAAAAGAGGTCGCAAATCAACCAACAAGCTCATTCAGGAAATAGGGAATTTCATGGTGAATTCAGGACAAATCAACCTGATCTCGGATAGCTTCCCTCCTCTCCCCAATCCCCAGTCATCATGAAGATAATCACATGGAATATCAGAGGCTTGAATGGACGCAGCAAACAAAAACTGTTGCGGGATCTGATAATAGTAGAAAAGCCAGACATCTTACTTCTACAGGAAACAAAATGCACCTCAGAGGACATGGAAAAACTACTACCTTACTGTTGGAAACAGGGGAAGGCAGTATCAATAGATGCCACAGGAACAGCGGGAGGGCTAGCTATCATGTGGAACACCACCACCGTAATATTGGACAATTTCATCACCACCAAGTGGTCCATCATGGCTGATTACAGGCTTATAGGATCAAACAGGCCTGGACACATGACCAATGTTTATGGCCCAGCCAGCCCCCGGGACAAGCAGGCATTCCTTCGAAGCCTGAGATATGTGGACAATCTAGCGCAGCACAAAAACAAGCTCATCTGTGGCGACTTCAACATTATTTGTAGCCTGGAGGAGAAAAGAGGAGGCTCCAGGCGCCTAGATCGGGACTCTGAAGACTTCAACACTCTCATAGACGAGCTTCAATTCATTGACCTAGGCACAGACAACGGCTTGTATACATGGACAAACCGCCGAACTGGCATCCACCAAATAGCCTGTAAACTAGATCGATTCTTGACTTCTGAATCTCTCATGCTGGAAGGCATTGTAACATAATCGACTATCTTAAATACCTCTGGATCAGATCATTGGCCAGTGCAATTAAGGATGGACATCCCAGCCACCCCAGGGAAGAAACCCTTCAGGTTTGAGAAATTTTGGTTAGACCACCCAGATTTCCAAGAAAATATCCAAACCTGGTGGAGGGAGGCCGAAGTTCCTCGTGGATCCAAAATGTATCAATTCCAGCAAAAGCTAAAAAATCTCAAGCAGACACTCAAAGCCTGGAATCAAAGCACTTTCGGCAACATATTTGATGCTCAAAAACAACTGCGGGTACAATTGGAAGAGATTCAGCAACAGATAAGACTTCATGGAATTACAAATGAACTTAAAACCCAGGAAGCAGCATTGAATCAATAGCTCGAGATTAGGAAAAAGAAAGAGGAGATATTATGGAAGCAGAAATCGCGAGTGCAATGGCTAAGGGAAGGGGAGAGAAACACTAAATTCTTTCATCGAACCGTCATCCAAAGGTGGCACATCAATAGGATCACCCATCTCCAGTCAGAGGAAGGGGTCACTATACACTCTCATGAGGATATGGAAAATACTTTGACAGATTACTTTCAAACTCTCCTCACCGAACCCAGAACAGATAGGCATGAGGCCATCAGGAAAAGCACGCGGCATGTACCCTCTCTCGTCACCCCGGAGCAAAATGCGGCCCTACTGCGCCCAATTACCATAGAAGAAGTGGACCAAGCGCTACAGGAAACTCCCAAGGACAAGGCTCCAGGCCCTGACGGCTTCACAAGCGACTTCTTCCATCATTGTTGGCCGCTGATCAGAACCGAAGTCTGGGAAATCTTAGAGGACTCCCGGGCCTCTGGGAAAATTATACGGGCTCTCAACGCCACCTTCATAGCCCTCATACCCAAAGAAGGAAGCGCCCATCAGCCCAAGCAGTTCAGACCAATAGCTCTTTGCAACGTCATCTACAAGCTTCTAACCAAGGTCATAGCCCAGCGACTCAAGCCCATCCTACCTGCCATCATCTCCCTGGAGAAATCAGGCTACGTGGAGGGAAGACAAATCCTGGACAGCGTCATTCTTGCCCATGAGGTGATCCACTCCCTGCAAAAGACCAAAACCCCAGGTATGCTCCTCAAATTAGACCTCTCTAAAGCTTTTGATAAAATCAGCTGGGACTATATGCAGGCAATGCTCCTCGCTTTTGGCTTCGATCAAACCTGGGTTTCTTGGATTGTAAATCTAACCTCTTCAGCCTTCTTTTCCATCCTTATCAATGGCGTTTCGTCGAAGCCCTTCTCCCCTACGAGAGGGATAAGGCAAGGAGATCCCCTTTCACCATTCATGTTTATTATCTTAGTCGAAGGTCTCAGTAGATCCATTCATGCTGCCATCGAATCCAAACTTTTGACAAGTCTTCCCCTGCATGGCATCTCCTCGCCCATCTCGCACAACCAATTTGTTGATGACACCCTCTTGATGGGCAGCCCCACTGTCCAGGAAGCTAGCTCCCTCCTGGATATCCTATGAACTTTTGCGGATGCCTCGGGACTGGAATGCAACAAGGAGAAGTCCCAAATCTTCTTCTTCAACACCCCTCCCCCGATCCAGCGTCATCTCTCTGGCCTCCTTGGTTTCAACAGAAGCTCCCTTCCGTCCAAATACTTGGGCATCCCCTTAATTGGAAACGCCCATCGGAACTCCTCTTGGGAACACCTCCTCTCTTCTTTTTCCAAAAAACTCTCCTCCTGGACCTATAGAGCGCTTAATCTCCCCAGCCGCCTCATCCTTCTCCGCGCAGTCCTCCAAGCCCTTCCACTTTATACCTTCTCAGCGTTAGCCGCCCCGAGAACCATCCTCACCACTATCAAAAGTATTCAAAGAAACTTTATATGGCAGGGCCTCAACACTGGAAATAAAATAGCGTTGGTAAGTTGGGACAAAATCTATTGGCCCAAGGAGCAAGGAGGCTTGGGCTTAAGAGATCCCTTTATCATGAACAAGGTACTAAGTGCCAAACTCTGGTGGCGATGGTTAAAAAGCCCTGGGGACCTTTGGGCTCGGCTTTGGAGAAAGAAATACGCTCCCAGCGTGGCAGAAAAGCATCTCGTCCGTTGGAATGAGGATAGCCCAGGTTCTCTAATATGGATGGAAGCCAAACAAAACCGATAGTTGGCGACTGCCCACGCCTTCTGGGAAATAAGAGATGGGAAAACAGCTCTCTTCTGGCAAGATTCTTGGCAGCAGTGGCCGATTTTGGGCAAGGAGGACTGGGCCCCTATCATTAGCAACCCAACCACCAGGGCGGGCATGAAAAAGGTCGCCGATTACTGGCAGTTCACCCCCCCAGGGAATCCGTGGTGCCAATGGATTCTGGACAGAGACATCCTTGTCTTGGGAGCAGACGTGGATTTGACTCAGTGGCAGGGAGAGATGGAAAAGCGGAAAGTTCCAAGAAATGCAAGGGAGGATATCTTAAGATGGGGACACAAACCACAAGGCACCTTCACCACAAAGGAGGCGTACCATCTCAAGGCCCCTCTAGACGCTCACCCCAACACAAAACAGTGGCGCAAGCTTTGGGATCTCAGGCACTGGCCAAAAATCACCCTCTTCCTGTGGCTCGTAAGCCACTCAAGTATCCTAACCTGGGACAATTTGGCAAGAAGAGGCTTTGAGGGCCCATCGATATGTCTACTTTGTGGGGAAGCAGAGGAAACCATGAATCACCTTCTCAACTCCTGCCCCTACACCGCTCAAATTTGGGACCAGGCGGCCCTCATCATGCGCACCTCGAACCGCTGTCGGAACAGCATACTGACCACGATTACAGAATGGCGGGACAGAGCTTTTGACTCCCCCATCCTCAACCGAGTATGGCAATTACTACCAAGCTTCATCCTATGGAAAACCTGGAAAGAAAGAAACCGAAGGCTCTTCAAAGGAAGGTCCCTACCCTGGCAACATTGTTGGCACCAGTGCTGCAGGAATATCCAGGAAACTTTGCTTCTTCAAGAGTGGTCGGAAAAAGACACGAATTGCAGCCCTGCTAAAATGCACATACTTCGTCACTGGGTGCCACCCTCCTCTACCACGGCCCCTCCTCGCCGTCCCCTGCCCACTTCCCCCGGCAGTCCCTCAGTCTGGTCCTCCCCCCCAGAAGGTTTCATCAAACTCAATTTTGATGGGGCTTCCAAAGGAAATCCAGGCCCTGCTGGGTATGGAATCGTCTTTCGTGATCATCAGGGGAAYGTCCTTCTTATCAGCGCGGGCCCCCTAGGACACTCCACAAACAATGCAGCAGAATTGTGGGGTCTAACCAGAGGATTGCAACTAGCTAGTGAAAATAATTTCACCCAACTAATTGTGGAGGGCGATTCTCAAATCATCATCAACTTGCTACGGAGAATTTTGAATGGAGCCAATCCCGAACTCATATCTCCCAGCTGGAGACTCTTGCATGGACTGCAGACTATCTTGGACTATCTTTGCCCAAACCTGACCCTCATCCCAGCTCATGTCAGACGGAAGGCGAACCAAGTAGCAGATGATTTAGCCAATATGGGCATCAATCGGGGCGAGCCTGGATTCACCTGTAACTCGGCCCTTGAACCTGATCATCCTCTACTCCAGCATTGCATACACAAAGCCAAAGCAATGGATGCTTCCCCGGATGGGGTGTCATTGATGGCTAGTTGGCGGAGGCAGACGCAAGGTGGAAGTCAACGAGGCACGGAGCCACGTGACGGGCCCGTGCCTCCGTCCACCACCCTCCGGGTCCTTTAATGCTGATTAATGTCGATGGGAAGGTGCCATTACTGGCCTCGACCTCCTCGTTATACCATGGCAAGGGTGATCATTTACACTGTTACTCTGTTTGATTTTGGTTTTCGCTGCTGGTTAGTTGAGCTCCTCTCTCCGCGTCCATGGCCACCTTCTGAGGGCGCAGACTGATCCCTGGAGGATCCCAACCACGGTCATCTCTGCGCATCCACAATGCCTAAGCATAAGCGGCGCCTAAGAGGAAAACCACGGCGGGGATCTCTGTGGAGACCTCGGCGCCCTTCTCTCTCACTACGTGACGAGTCTATCCCTGCGCCTAGCCGTCCTTCCCCGGAGGCGGAGCCCAGCCATACTCCTCTGACTCAGTCAATTGCAAGCTTCAGTCTTATGGACCTGATTTTACGGTCGCCTTGCTCTTCGCTGCCCTTCATATTGGATCCTCCTGAAACAACACATTATTCCTCTCAGTCCTCGGCCCTCCCTCGCACCTTAGATGTAGCGCCACCACCTCCGAGGCAGGATTTTGCAAGCGATGGAACACCCTTTGTGGACGCAGCAACGATTGACTTGGTCGCGGACAAATTGGCCAATCTTTACGGCCTTGTTTTCGAGCTAAGGCAGGGTGTTGAAGACCTGCAGTTCAGGCTGCAGCTGTCGAATGAGAAGGCCACCCTTTTCCTCCAGATCCTCTCCTCGTTGCACGAGGCCTTCCTCTCAACCCCGACAGCTGTCACCTCCGAGAAGGCCCCTGATACTGAGCATGGGGCAAAGGAGCATACGCAAGGAAGAACCCACAATGGAGAGGTCATGATGCAGTCTGAAGAATAGCACGGGAAGGAAAGGAAGCATCGCGAGCTCGAGATCAAGCCTGAGATGCAGGACACTATTCGCAACTTCCCGAGCATTGAACCCACAATGCAGGATACAATGCACTGGGGAGATGGTACGTCGATCATTGAGGAGGAGCCTGGACCCGAGGATCTCCAAAGCACCTGGCCAGGGACGGAGAGGAGGCATAGCGAGACCGAGATCAACCACCCGAGCTTTGCAGCCACAGCGCAGTTTGAAGTAAATTGGGGAGGTGGCACGCCAATCATCGAAGAAGAGCCTGGGCACGAGGATCTACAAGGCACCTGGCCAGGCTACGTGGCCACCACCTAGGTTATGTGTCACTTTCTGTTAATGGTTTTTAGTTTCAAATTTGAAAGCTTAGTATGCTGCATCAAACTTTTAATGACTTAGTAGCTGAATGGGCTGGTTTCCCCTCTGTTGGGGCAGCCCATCAGCGTAATCAGCGTAACTAGACCATGACTGTAACTGGGTTCTCCCTTTTTGCCTATGGCAGGTTTTTTTAATATATATTATCTTCTTACTTAAAAATATATATATATATATATACTATGCTATATTACCAAGGAAAACCTGGAGGTGAAAGTGGTAAATTAGATGTACATGGCTTTGTTGATGTCGACTGGGTTGAAGATCTGGATCAACAAAGGTCGACCAATGGATATGTCTTCAAGATGTTCGGTGGAGAAATAAGTTAGATGAGTAAGCGACGGGATATCTTAGTCTTGTCGACAATAGAAGTTGAATACATGACAATTAATCATGGAAGCAAAGAAGCAGCATGGCTTCAAAGGTTGTGTTTAGGAATCAGGTTTGAGAAGAGAGCTATGAAGGTAAGTTGTGACAATTGAAGCGCAATATTTCTGGAAAAGAACCCTGCTTATCATTTAAACATTAAGCACATTGATGTGCAATACCATTTCGTAAGAGACATGGTGGAAAGTAATAAGGTGTTACTGGAGAAAGTAGACATGTTGGAAAACATATTAGACTCATTGACCAAGTCTCTGAGTGTTGTGAAGTTATCTTGGTGCAGCGAGGCAATGGGCATTGTTGCCTTGGGTCTGTGAATGAAAGTTCAGGAATCTCTTGTTTTAGCAAAGAAGACAACAAGTGGGAGAATGTTGGGTTGTTATATTCTTTGAAGTCAAAGTCTAGTCAAGGTGAATCAACTGACGGTCGAAGTCGAGGTTGATCGACAACAAGTCAAATTCAAAGTGGATCGACAACAGGTCGAAGTCGAGGTGGATCGACAACAAGTTGAAGTCGAGGTGGATTGACATCAGGTTGAAGTTGAGGTAGATCGAAATCAAGTCGAAGTTCGAGGAAGTCAACTGGGTAAATTCGAAGTTGAAGATATCAACGAAAGTCAGCCAACAAGAGGTCAAAGTTCATGTGTGATATGACTAACTAGAGACCGAATGGAGGTCGACTAGTAAACCCAACTTGGAGTCGACTGTAACAGAATCCCAGGATTTGTGGGATTTGTAGCCAATGATATGCATGGATCTGTAACCGTTTTTGGGTGCCAATATTTAGGGTTTTTCCTATTGTAAAGCCTATAAAGAGGCATGTTGTAAGGTCATAAAGGCTAATACAAAATATGCTAATGCATGTGTAAATCATAGGTTGATGGTCATACATATATAAGCCGAATTGACTACAGGGTTGTTCTTGCGTGTGCAAGAGGGTATGATGTTGATTGTGTCTTAGGTGTGGACCAAGGTTAGACATGTAATATTTTATTCTAAATGAATAAGACAACAAGAGAGAAGAATGCTAGAAGGAATGATGGTTTTCATGATTAGGGGTTTCCAAGTTAAAGTCTCGGCATATTGTGTGATTTCTTATGTCATTTGCATTCTTGATTAAATTCTTCTTCTCTTCTACTAGGATTAGTGTGGAAGTGTCTTTCATTTCCTAACATGTATTCCATGGAGATAGAATCCCAAGGCCTATCTGGAGTATGCAGAGTGGTGTATATCCCCTGTTTCTTGATGGCAGGCTTGGCAAGGGCATAGGGGATGCAGGATATGATGTACTTGCAAACATCTTGTCGAAGCTTCAGCCAATAAAAATGCTTCTACAGTACTGCCAATGTATTTTCTACACAAAAATGTATTGTTGCTTGATTGTAATGAGCTTCCCATATCAACTTTGAACGCTTGCTTGAAGGAACACATAGGTGGCTTAGATGGCATAATAATCCATCACGGAGATGAAAGTTGGGAATTGTTTTTCCCACGCGTAATGTCCGATAGGAAGTAGGAAAGTCATATTCATTATTGTATAAAGGTGGACATCCAGATGTCTCATGTCGACATGAGTTGAGAACTGTGGTTAGCGCTGTCACCGGGGGTCGAATGAGGAAATTTGTGACATGGTTGGTGCTACCCTTCTTGTACTTGATATTCACGTGTAATTGTTGTAGGTACGTGCACCACTTCTGATGGTGGTCATTTTGTAACTTTCCTTGTGTCTGCATGAATTTTAGAGAAATATGATCAGTGTGGATGATCATTTCCTTCCCCAGAATGTAGTGCTTCCACTGTCGACATGCCTACATAATGCATTACATCTCTTTGTCATAGGTGGGGTATCTTCGAAAAACATCAGATAGAGTTTCACTATGATATGCTATCGGATGCCCATGTTGAGTGAGGACTACACCAATAGCATAATATGAAGCATATGTCTCAATCCCAAATGGTCGTTGCAGGTCTGGAAAAATGAGGATCGGTGCTAAGAAAAGGCGAGATTTCAGATCCTCGAATTATTTTTGTTGGGGCATGGACCACACAAACTTGGCCTTTGTTCCACCATTGGTCACTTGGATTAGGGCCCAAGCGATATGAGAGAACCCCAACACAAACTTCGAGTAGAAGTTAGCAAGGCCCAAGAAGCTGTGGTGCTCGATCATTGTTTTTGGGGCCAACCAATAGTGAATAACTTGGATCTTAGATGGATCCACATGTACACCCTGCTCATCCATGATGTATCCTAAATATTGGATTCTCTGCATGCCAAAGGAACACTTCTCCAAGTTGGCATATAACTTGTGTTGTTGCATGGTTCCCAATACCTATTGAATATGCTCCAAATGTTCCTCCCAAGTTTTGTTGAATATGAGGATGTCATCCAAATGCAAAACCACAAAGGATTTTGTGAATGGACATGATACATAATCCATCATCCACATGAATGTGGTCGGGGCATTAGTCAATCTGAAAGGCATGACCAACCACTCAAAGAGGCCTTCTTTAGACTTGAAGGTTGTCTTCCATACATCAGTTTTCTCAATTGACACCTAGTGGTAACTTGACTTCAGATCAATTTTACTAAAAAACTTGGCTCGCTTGAGTTGATCAAGAATATCATCAATTCAAGGAATTGGGTACCGATTTTTTATTGCGATCTTGTTTAGGGATCTGTAATCAATACAAAGTCACCATGTCTCGTCCTTCTTCTGTACTAGAACATTTGGGGTCCCACAAGATGAGGAGTTGGGTATGATGTGGCCCTTGAGAAATTAGCTCTTGGATCTAATGTTTGATTTCTTCATTCTCCATAACAGAACACCTGTATACATGGCCATTAGGCAAAGGATACCCAAGTGTCAGATCAATTGGGTGCTTTACCTGACAATGCACAGGCACCCTAGTAGGTGAGGCGAATATGTCTTTGTACGCCTCAACTATTTCATCCACCTGTTGTTCTTGGGCAAAGAGACCCCGTGCAGAGGTTTTGGCGGTTGTAGTGACCTTTTGTTCACCTTCTGATTGAACCATACAGAGGAAAAATCTCCCAGTTTGAGAAACCACCTTTCTGCACTGCTTCGCATAGATTAAAGAGACTGCGGTATTTGGGACCGCCTCCGGTACCCTGTAGAGTTGATCTCCCAAAGTAATAATGACACTACATGGCCTAGATTCATAAACAACATGACGTTTCCACATACATAGTTGTCCTAGAAAAAAATCACAAACTTCAAGTGGGGAAACATCACACAATACCTCCTCTTTTAAGGGTTTGATGCCATAGTGCAGGAAACATTGTTGGGTGACATGGATGTCCCGTCCCTAGCTGAGCCAACCGATGTTGTATGGCTAAGGATGTTGTGTCATTGTCAAGTTCAACCTCTGCTAAGATCATGTTCTTCTAGCTACCATTGTCAATAATAAAATCGAGTGGGGTTCCCTTCAACCACATCAGTGAGTGGAAAAGACGCTCCCCTTCTCCGCGCTCCTCTGGTTCCTCTAGCTGGACTTTTGTCATAGCGATGGTGACACTAGGTTCTACATCAATTATCTATCTTCCCTTTTCTGGCTTAGAATCAAAATCTTAGTTAGCATCTGACCCTGGGGATTTCGTCTCATCCAACAATGACTATTTGGAGCAACGTTCATCAATATTGTGCCAAGGGATTTTGTTGAACTCGCACCATTTTCCAGTTTCCTTCTTCGACTTCCCATTACCCTTCTTTGTTGGTGGCTTGAGATAGTTATCCTGGGGTTGTTCGTCCTACTCTGCCCTTTGGCTTGGGAGTTAGGGTCACCCTTACCATACTTTGGTTGTTGTGGATTTGCAGATACGAACTCACGCTTGTTCTGTTGCTTGAATTTTTGCTCGATTTTGACAGCATATTGATAGGAAACTCCCAATGACGAGATGTCCAGAAACTCCATTTTGGTTTGGATGTACCTGTGCAGAGCCTCATGGTATTTTAGGAACAGATGTCGCTCGAAGTATTTGATAGCTATCTTGGTGCGCAAGGTATGGAAAGTATTTTTGAACTTCAACACCGTTTGGCCCCTCTCTTGGCGCAGTGTGGTCCATCTTGTGTAGTGGTCATCGTAACTTCCAACAGGGTAATATTGTTCCTTGAGGGCATCAACAAAATTCGTCAAAGTGGGACCTGGCCCAAAAAATCCAGACTCATCCTCAACATGTTGCTCACAGTAAATCTCCCACAAATCTATGACATGGGGAAGGCCCTTAAGGAGCATGAAGGTGATCTTTTCACTGTTGGAAAAATTGTGGACAAAGAAATAACCCTCTAACATATTTAACCATTTTTCCGAAGCGTCGGCATCTATATGGCCTTCAAATAAAGGAATATCAAAGTTAACTTATACCTTGAAGGGCGTCGCACCTCCTAAGTGATTGTTGGTTGAAGGTGCCTTCGTTGTTGTAGGCAGTGGTCGAAGGATCTGGGAGAAATTATCCATCATCTCATTCCTTTGTCGTGGGAGGGCTTCCTCGAACAATAGTTTGAAAGGATATCCTGTCCCGTCGTCCCTCTTTTCTTCCGCCATGGAAGGTCTCTTGGGCATGCGAGAGTGGTTGTCCTTAAGAGATACAAGATCGAGACCCAACTCTCTATACCCTGACCTCGTCGAGGACATGCACTGAGGACGACAAGGAGAAGACCGTTATGATACCACTGATCCAGATTATTTTAGGAACGATATGAAGGAAAAGATATACAAGAGATATAACAAAGAATTACACAGAGATATGGCAAGGAACACAATAATACAAAAAAATCATATTCTATTAATAATTGTCTGAAATACAAAAGACTGTAAAATGCAAATGCAAACGCAAACAAGCTAGCTAGAATGGTGGTAGCTTATCTATTAGAAGAGATGCGTCGACTACACTCATTTGCAAGAAGTTGGTTGCAATGAGGCTCCAAAGGCCTTTTTAACATAAAACATAAATGAGAAAATCCTAAACATCCAAAAACCTAACCCTAGGAGATGAAGTGTCAAAATTCATGTGGGCCCCGATGGGGTAAGTTGGTACATCAACTTCTCGGGGTTGAAACTTTTGCATACAATCTCATTTTTAGGCATGTGATAGCTCGTTGGAAAGAGCTATCTCGGGACTACACATCTTGTCATCACATTGTGTCTAAAGCCTACTATGTGACTATGGCAGGCCCAAAAAACGTTGTTTATGGCCTCAAAACAACCCTAGAAGTTTAGCACCCAAAAACTAGGAAAAAACTGCAAAAATGGAAATTGGGCTTTGAGCTCATCGATATCCACTAGAATCATCTCAATTTCACTATGGAGCTCATGAGAATTTGTTCTTATTTTTAGTAATGCTTATTTTTTTCTTTACACTTGTCAAAACAAAGAGATTATTTTGATCTTCTAGATTAGAGTTGATTACATCCTTATAATACCTTAATTTTATTTTTTCTTCTAACTCTTTATCATGCCATATAAAAAATAATTATTCATATATTTTTATATATTTAAAAATAACATAAAATCACATTAATTATTAAAAAATAAAATAATAAAATATATATATATATATAACATTTTTCATTGTTAATTACTAATCTATATAATATATTATAAAAACTAAAAATAATAAATATTAAGTTTAGTAAGAACTAAAATTTATATTAAATTTACTATGAAGTAAATAACAACCATTTACACATTTTTATATCCATAAAAATAACCCTAAATAAAAATCAGGTTAACAATGGGGAAATGACCATATAATTCAATTTACAAGTTTTTATTTCCATAAAGTAACGCTATAAAGAAAACGAAGTTAAGGAAAATGACAATATAAGTCAATTTTATATGGCATTATTTTGTATTATTTTCTATCAATTCACCGTGGTTAACGGTAACCTAAATGATACTAAATTTTCTATCAATTCACCATGGTTAACGGTAACCTAACTGATACTAAATGGCATATACATGTACATAACCATAAATCCATGTTCACTTAACATCTTTTAAAGAGTTAAAGTTTTGATTCTTAAATATTTTTTAAAATTTTAAATATTTAATCAATACAAATTTAAAAATCCATGTTCATTTAACATCTTTTAAAGAGTTAAAGTTTTGATTCTTAAATATTTTTTAAAATTTTAAATATTTAATCAACACAAATTTAAAAACCCATGTTCATTTAACATCTTTTAAAGAGTTAAAGTTTTGATTCTTAAATATTTTTTAAAATTTTAAATATTTAATAAATACAAATTTAAAAACCCATGTTCATTTAACATCTTTTAAAGAGTTAAATTTTTGATTCTTAAATATTTTTTAAAATTTTAAATATTTAATAAATACAAATTTTTAAAGAGTTAAAGTTTTGATTCTTAAATATTTTTTAAAATTTTAAATATTTAATAAATACAAATTTAAAAATCCATGTTCACTTAACATCTTTTAAAAATTAAAGTTTTGATTTTTAAATATTTTTTAAAATTTTAAATATTTAATAAATACAAATTTAAATTGAAACATCTTTTAAAAATTAAAGTTTTGATTCTTAAATATTTTTTAAAATTTTAAATATTTAATAAATACAAATTTAAATTGATTAAACTAAGCAAGTTTATTGAAAACTAAATTCATTTTAAACTACCATATTATGGTAAATTA
>ML805413.1:281580-318236 GCA_009831015.1 Picea engelmannii | reverse complement strand
GCGCAATCTCACCAGTGAATAGCACCGCTGAGGGTTAGGTAGGGAAATCCATTCAAAGCGTGCAGACTCGGTAATCTTTCAACACGGAAAGCTGTGCTTCTAGATGTCTGTTGAAGCACATCGTGATTCGTGAGCAGTGTGTTGTCGGCATCACCTGTGAGCAGTGTGTTGTCGGCGTCCATGTGATGGAAAGCTGATTTCTCAAGTGGGAATAGGGAGTGGGGACGTAAGAATTTAATACTTGCAGTGCTTTATTGTTCAGATTCCACCTTCTTTTCCGATAGTAACTTCCAAACACTAAATGCAAAGATATGAATTCGGATACTTTTGCGTAACAAAAATATGAAGATTCTAAGTCAACTACGAATAGAAGTTCGTGGCTACCTTTGCTAAATCCATTAGCGAATGGAAATTCAGCGACAAAGATATCGATCGAAGCGATCTTCTTCATCTAGTGCTAAAGGAAGACGGATGCCAAATATAATCAGGCATCATTAAATACAGTGGAAAAGGGTTTTTTAGACAGTTGTAGCGTATTCTCAGTTTGTTTGCTGTATTTAGCGTTTGGATCGTTTCACGTGACGACAGGAGAGAGTTGGAAATATCTTTAGTTTAAATGTTCTACAAAAAGATTATTCCTTGGTTTTTTTGGGGGGATATTTGCTCGAAATCTGATAAGAAATTGTTAGGTCCGTAGATTTGAGCGATTATTTATGTATAAACATAACAAAAAATAGTGATTTCGTGTATATTTATGTTCCGACTAAAAACAAGAGAATGGAAGAGTTCCAAGTGATATAGATTCTCCACAGTACCGAGTAAGGAACCGCTATGTAGACCTTTAGTTCTCTTCTGGTAAACCAAACCTTAAAATTCTCGCTCAAGTCTCCCTCCATCAAAAGCCTATGAAGATTAAGTTGTGCTTCAATTTCCTACCATACTTGCATGGAGAAGGCACAATCCATTAAGAGATGTTAACTCATTTCTTTGGATCTAGAGCATGGGCACCAATGCAGACCAATTTTCCCCCAATTTTGTAAAGCGTCCCAAGTTAGTGTTTTATTTATTAATACCAACCACAAGAAGAGTATACATTTGGATAGTGCTTTCAACTTCCATAATTTTTTCCACCTCCAAGCTTCATCATTGGCAGTCGTTTCTTTCTTGAAGAGATAAATAGCCTAGTTTTGATGAGTAAGTCCCTCCCGATGGATGTGTAGCCAATGAAAGTGTCTCTAGCTCATCCATGAGTCTGATGAGTGCTTTGTTTAGTTCAACCAAGAAGCCTCTCCAGCTATTTCCTAATTCCTCATTAAATCCCAATTGTTGAGTTGAAAGCCAACCTTACTACCAAAAGGTTCGTCTGATTGTAAATTCTATTTAAATTACATCTCCCTTGGAATTGTAACTGAAGGGCCAACTGATCAAGGAGAAATATATGTTTCCCACATCCTAAGATAGCATCCTTTCCAACTCTAACCTATACTCCATTCCCTACTCTCCAAGCCAAGTGTTGACCAATCACTAGGAAGGCCAGGGTCATTCAAGACATTATGAATACTTTTCGTCTCTTGTATAGTCTAGTCTAAGAGGGAGTTTGGTGCTATGCATTTTTGAACAATTATTCTTCTCCATAGACTATCCTTGGTGATCAACAACCAAAGAGATTTTGCAAGTAATGCTTTGCCAAAAATTTGAAGGTCCTTGACGCCCCACCCACCTTGAGCCTTGTGCACAAATCTCACATTCCACCTCGCCAATTGATATCATTTATATTCTCTACTTTCATTCGACAAGAAATTTGAACAACGCTTTCTAATTTTCTCAAGAATCCCCTTAGGAATATGTGCTAAAGTATGCTAGTAGACTGGAATTGCATCCAGAATACATTTTACTAAAACAAGGTGACCTCCTCTTGAAATCCATATATTACACCAAAAAGAGATCCTTTGTTCCACCTTAGCCAAAAGCCAATTCCAATATGTTTTCACATAGTTTTTTGGTTTGAGGTTGTTCCTAAGATATTTGTACACCTACATTAAAGTCAAGTTGTTGAAAAGGAAAAATCACTCCCAACCTATTCCTTTGGTGTTCATTCAGACCCCAAGTATATAATGTTGACTTTTCCAGACTGATCTCCATGCCCGTAGTTGCACTATATAGTAGCAACATTTCCTTCAAATGATGACATTCTACATCATCCCCAAACAAAAAACCAAGACATCATCGATGAAGAGTAAATGAGTTATGAAGTCTCCTCCCCCAATCGAAACACCATGTAGTAATTATTAGTTTTAAACATGTTAAGTAAATAATGTGTATATATTCAAAGTAAAAATAGAAAGTAAATAATGGTATTCAGGCACAAAACAAAAAAAAATTTACCCTACAAACCCAATCGGGAAAACTAGAATTCTTAGAGCTTCCCCACCCCTTTTTCTCCTTATTTTTTTCTCCTTAGAACTTGCACATAATAGATCTAGCTTAGAATTGACATACACAGTTGCAGGGAAAATATGAGAAAAGAGAAGCATGAGAGAAAGAATGGAAGAATTCTCATTAACCAAATGAATGAATGATCATTTACACATGATATACTTTGTATAACTCAACTAATGCGAACTGGAGGAGAATCCAATGCACCATGGTGGTGGTCTAGAGTGATATGGACACACACGAACAGTTACGGGAGTAAAATTCCACCTAGTCTAATCTCTTAGGAAGTTACAAGAGTGAACTATCACCTAGTCTAAGTTAACTAGTCTCTTAGTCTTCAGTTAACTGACTGAAACAGAGTGAAGTGAAGAGGAGATCAGGGAATCATGAGTAATTCATTATTCTAGCAATGATCCCAAGGACAATGTGCATTAGTTGGTGATGATCCCAATGCTACATGGTGATAATCCCAATGTGGCATCTAGAATCCACTCAACTGATCAAACTGAAATGTGAACTAAAGAGGATATTCTCCTAGAGGAATATTCTCCCTAAAATATAGGAGACTGGATAATGACTAATAAACATAAGGAAAACCTTAGGAAAAAGAAATCCTAGGTGTGTGTGAAGTATCTCCAACACCCCCCATGAACATCACTATGGTGAAAATAAAGAATGGGTCCCGACAACGAGGCCATGTTAGGTACCCAAATACAAAAGATACACTGAAATAAACAAGGAAAGAGGGAAAACCTCATGGGAACACCNCCCCCCCCCTCAAAGTACTATGTATGTAAAAATAAAAACTGACAGTTGGTAGCAACTGTGTCCTTCACTCCAAGACGACTGTGTAGAGAATGGAAATTTTTCTCAATCAAGGTCTTGGTGAAGATGTCTGCAGTCTGTTTTGTTGAAGGATAGAATCGTAGGTCGATGATCCCCTCGTGTACTAGGTCCCATATGTAGTGCATGTGGATCTCGATGTTATTCATCTGCTGCCTCTAAACTAGATCTCTAGAGAACTTCAGAGTGCTCTGGTTGTCACACCAGATGACGATCGGTTGGTGAAACTGAATTCCCAACTCAATGAGAAAATGTTGTAGTCACATAGCCTGAATGGTTATGTTAACTGCCCCTATGTACTCTGCCTTGGCTAAAGATAAAGAAATAGTAGCCTGCTTCTTGCTCGACCAACATATAGGCCAGGAACCAAGACTGAGTGAGTAACTAGATGTGGACTTGTGATCAATGTTATCGCCAACCCAGTCAGAATTAGTGAACTCGATGAGATCCAATGTAGGGTCTGTTGAATAGTGAATCCCAAAGATGATGGTGTCTTGTACGTATCGAAGGATACGCTTTGCATCCTTCCAATGTAGCTCATGTGACTCCTGCATGAACCTGGAGACTGCTCCAACTACATAAGAGAGGTATTGTTTGGAGTGTATGAGATACAACAAGATCCCCTCTAGTTGTCTGTACAATGTGTTGTCAACCAGTGGAGTGTCCCCACCATCCTCAAGTCTGACTCCTGATAAGAAACGAGTCAGGGTAGACTTGCAGTCTGTCATGTGAAATCTCTCAAGAAGATCTAGTGCATACTTGGCCTAAGACAATCTGAGGCCTGATGCGTCCTGACTGATCTTGAGTCCAAGGAAGAAATGTAGTAGACCCATGTCTGTCATCAATAATCAGTCATGCAGAATCCTCTTAACTGCAATAATCGTTGAAGTCGAGCAACCAATGATCAACAAATCATCAACATACAAAACTAGGAGTAGAAGTGAATCATTCGTCTTGAACATGTAAACATTTGGGTCTGATTTACAACATACAAAGTTATGTGAAAATAGGTAGGAGTCCATCTTGGCATACCATGCCCTCAGAGCCTTCTTGAGGCCATAAAGATACTTCTTCGGTCGATAGACCAAAGATGAATCCTTCATAAATCCCTGGGGCGGATCCATATACAACTCCTAAGAGAGATCGCCATGAAGAAATGCATTATTCACGTCCATCTTATGGACTTCCCATCCGTTGGCTTCCGCAATGGAAAGTACCAAACCATATGGAATCCATCTTCGCTACTGGAGCAAAGGTCTCATAATAGTCAATGCCATGCACCTATTGAAAGCCTTTGGAAACTAACCTGGATTTGTCTCTGCTAACCTGTCCATCCGTTGCACTCTTGTTCTTGTAGACCCATTTGCACTTGACAAGTTTCCTTCCTGAAGGAAGGGGAACTAGATCCCAAGTCTGGTTCTTGAGGAGGGAGTTGTACTCCTCCTACATGGCGGATTCCCAAAATGAATTTCCAGTAGCCTCTCCATAAGACTATGGATCTCAAGAATGAACCAAGAAAATATGCTTGGTTGGCATCAGTTTAGTGGTAGTGAGTGCAATAGGAGGCTCCTCAAAATCAGATCGAGTCCTCCTAGTATCAATTGGATACCCAACAACATCCCCTGTATCCTAAAGAGTAGTCTTGACCCACTTGGGCCTCTGATCTGGCTTTGCATCTGCATGTAGATGCACTGACTCTGCATCTGACTATATTGATTTTATATCTGGATCATTTGAATCCTATGAATTAGAACTGTCATATGAAGAAGAGTCTTCATGTGCATGTTCATCATCTCTGACAGGTGGAAGAACAAAAGTGTTTGCATGCGACTGTTGAGGTACATGCGAGACACTTTCCTCGAATTGTTAAGGCTTAAGCTATTATTAGATTTCTTTTCAATTTACTAGATAACCATAGCATAGATAGGATCACTAAGAGAAACAAAATCACAAGATACACAACATTTATCCTGGGAAACCCTCATTGGGAAGAAAACCCAACAAAAACTTCCTTAATATAGATAGCCAATACAATGTCAAGACAATAGATCAAACACTAGAGAATATCCTCTACTAAGCAATGTGCCTCTCTCTCTTCCTTCTTCTGGAAACTGGTAACTACAACTTTCTTTAAACTTGAGCACTAGATGAGTGAGTTGAGTGAGTGAACAAATGAGGCACTGGCTTCCTTTATTTATACAAACTAGCAGGTGCTGAAAAAGTGTCTCTTCACCGGGCAGGGATGACTTGTCTTCTACGTGGTTAAAACCACTTTAAATTTTCTGGAGGCCAACTTCTTAATTTTCATAATACAATTAAGGTTTGACCAATCTGCAAAAGGGGATTTGGTCAATTACAATGCCCAACATGATCAATCCACAAAAGGGGATTGATATAATGAATAATAAATAGAATACTCTTTGCAGTTACAATATTTCAACACTCCCCCTTAACAAGAAGGGTGTTCTACAACATCATTAGGAGAGAGAGAGAGGGAAACAACATCAACAACATCTGGAACACTGACTAGCATATCTATAAATCATTGGAAGTTTTTCTCATCATCAAAATCATCATTCACAACAGGGATCTGGAATGGCATCATCATCATTTGTATCAACATGGATTAGTATAACACTAATATATCATCATCAATAATAACACAAGGCTGATACAAAATCAACAAAAACAATATCACAAAACAAAGGCTGGAGCATCATCAACAACAACAACATCACAACAAAAGGCTAGAGCATCATCAACATAAGCACTAGGCTGGAAATCTTCAGCACGAAGCTGACATCTCAACAACATCAACACAAGGATGGAAATATTCAACACAAAGTTGGAATCTCAACAACATCAGGACGAGACTGGAAATCTTCAACATGAAGCTGGTATCACAACAACATCAACATGAAGCTGGAAATCTTCAACACGAGGCTGGCATCATAACAACATCAACACGAAGCTGGAAATCTTTAGCATGAGGCTGGCATCACAACAATATCAGCACGAAGCTGAAAATATTCAGTATGAGGCTGGCATCACAACAATATCAACACGAAGATAGAAATATTCAGCACTAGGCTTGCATCAACACTACTCCCCCTTTCGAGGGAGGTCCTTTCGGACTACACCAAGCTTATCTCGAAAGTTCTCAAACTTTACACGAGATAAAGCCTTGGTCGACACATCAACAACCTATTCATCCTTGCTAACATACTGGAGCTTTATGGCTCCCCTATGCACCATATAACAGATTTAATGATATTGGATCTCTATGTGTTTTGACTTGTCATGGAACATAGGGTTCTCTATCATCTTTATGCAACTCTGGTTATCACATAGGATCATGGTTGCTTCCATCTCCAGATCGAATAGACCTATCAACAACTTCTAAATCCATATGGCTTCACAACTGGAAGAACATGAAGCAATGTATTATGCTTATGTCGTGCTGAGAGCAATGCTTGATTGCTTCCTAATATGCCATGAGATCATGGCTAACCTCAGACTGAAACAACATCCTGAAGTGCTCTTTCTGTCAGAGACACTTCCAACCCAATCTGAATTTGTATAACCACTCAGTCTGAAGTCATGATCTCCATTATAACTAAGACCACAATCTAATGTACCCTTAAGGTACCTCATCACATGTTTTGCAACAACTAGGTGAACACATCTGGGCTCTACCAGAAATTGACTCAAGGTGTTCATAACAAAACATATATCTTGCCCGGTGTTCATTAGATACATCAATGATCCAATGATCTCTCTATACAATGTAGCATCAATCAATTCTAACGAAGTTTCAACCAGTAGCTTCAACTTTGTTTCCATGGGTGTATTCATGGATTTTCACTCCAACATATCAAATCTCTTCAGTATTTCAATTGCATACTTCCCTTGGTTAAGGAAGATCTTCTCTGGGCTTTGCTAGACCTCGAGACCTAAAAAATAGTGCATTAGGCCAAGGTATTTCATCTCAAATTCTACAATGAGCTTCTTCTTACAATCAGTGATGAGATTTTATTCTCCAATTAAGAATAAGTCATCCACATACACCAACAATATAATAGGCTCATCATTGAAAACCTTGAAGTAAATGTTAGAATCAACTTTACTCTTGGTAAAGCCTAAGCTTGTCAGGAAATTATCAATCCTTCCATACCAAGCTCTAGGGGATTTCTTCAATCCGTACAGAGCCTTCTTCAACTTGTAGACATGAATCTTCCTATCTTCAGCTTCGAATCCTTGAGGTTGCTCTATATACACTTCTTCTTCAATGACACCATTCAATAAAGTTGTTTTCACGTCCATCTGGTGTAACTTCCACTTCATCTTAGCTGCAAGAGCTATGATGGTTTTGATTGAAGTGTATATGGCTACAGGAGCAAACATTACTTCATAATCAATGCCTTCCTTTTCAGAAAAGCCACGAGCAATAAATCTTTCTTTATATTTCTCAATACTTCCATAAACAACATGTTGTATTTTGAAAATCCATTTGGAAGATACCACATCCTTGCTCTTCGGCTTGGAAACTATTTCCCATACATCATTCTTTATAATGGATTGGTATTCTTCTGTCATGGCATGTTCCCATTATTTCTTCTGAATAGCTTCTTCAAAGAAAGTAGGCTCCTTCTCTAAGACACGACACATCAAAGCCATATAACTGGAGAATGGCTTGGGTTTCTTCACTTGTCTCATGGTTCCTTCGGGGGCACCATACTTCTCTCCATATTGAATAAGTTCTCTTTCCCAGCATGTGTAATATCCCTCGGCCGAACCCAAATGTAAATATAATCCAAGTATATTTAAGCTGGTGAGTTGTTTAGACATCATTTTGTAATACACCTTTCATGGCATGGTGTGTGCATATACTGCATAGTAAAGGGATGTAATGTGCACATTTTTTAATATCGCGCGCAGTAACTAAGGTGCATGCAACCTTAGAGACAGAGGATACAACGCACAGTAACTAAGTGCACGCAATATTAAGGTCAGTGAACCTTTGTGTATATAATATACATTATAGGCTGGTGAGCCAGTATTATAAGCTGGAATGTTTATGTCTTGGAATTAGGCCAACACGCCTAGATGTTAAAGGGCCAATGCGCTTACTTTGTACATGAACTCATGATTAATATAAAATACATCACTATGCACAGACCAACCATGATAAAGAGATGGGGGAATAAACTTCACCAGTTAGGGAAAGGGAGGGCCAAAAGTCAAGGGAATATTATATTAGTATTTCCCAAAACATAAAGTATGGATAATTTTATCCTAAGTTCTAAAGTTGGGGACAAGTGGAAAAAAGTAACTTCTGATAAGACAAGTGTCAAGTTGGGGACACGAATTCATATCGTGGGGAAAATTAGTTGAGGGGTCTTCTCTCTCACAGAGATAGCTTACAAACAGAAGGGGGGAAGCATCAGGCTGACCATCGTTTTGACAAAGAGTTCACAGTGATCCCAAAACACACTCAGTTATCCAGTCAATGACTCCATGACCATTTCACTCATACATTCCGTTATCCTTGAGACAACCATTCCACCTTTCCGAAACCCGTTTCCCCATCCCTTTTGGTTGGTGTACCTAGTTAGCTTGGAGCAGGAATGAAGAAGCGGGTTGTCAGGCCTGTGAGCAGTTCTCTGAGTGACAGAATTGTTGGGGATTGATTTCCATAGGTGCTAATTGCAGCTACAACGCTCTGAGACTTCCGGTTCGGCCTGTTGTTGAAGCCCTGGAAGGGAAGTGGGGCAGCTGAGGGACTGTTGAGCAGAGAAGGGGCACACTTCCTTGGGTGGGACAGGAATGTGGGGAATGAGAGGCTGTAGGCTGTTAGTTGAGTGAGTACCTGAGACAGAGTCTTTCCTGTTTTCCATGTATTGTAACCATAGGTGCTAAACTGTAGCTATAGCACTCTGAGACTTCAGGTCCGACTTGTTGTTGAAGCCCTAGAAGGGAAGTGGGGCAGCCGAGGGACTGTTGAGCAGAGAAGGGGAACACTTCCTTGGGTGGGACATGCATGTGGGGAATGAGAGGTTGTAGGATGTTAGTTGAGTGAGTACCTGAGATAGAGTCTTTCATGTTGTCCATGAGCCTTAGCCTAGATAGGAATCCCTTTACCCTGGGTGGAGTTCAGTCCCAACTCGGGGGTGATTCACTGTTGAGAGTGATGAATAGTGCAATCTATGGCTGGGAGGTTCATGGACGGTCTGCAAGCAGTTGGTAACATTCTTTCTAAGATAAGTACCAATTGTATGAAATATGGATATGTTGTTTTGTTATTTACATGCCCATGTTACGATTTTATCATATATGTGACTATGATTGCTTGTGTGCATATGGGTAATTTCCTGTAAATGATGCATATCGGTAATCACTGTTATTTTAATATAAAAGTCGTATGTTACAGAAAGTAATTATTTGTTATGTTAGATGTAAAGCTTCCGTGAGCATGCTGTATGTATATGTTTTAGTTGCATACAGTCTAAAAAGTAAATTTAGGTGGCATTGCTTAGTTGACTACTGGGTATGCTACTGTATGTTTCGTAGTATGGGAACGAAAGATGTTCCCTAGAGTAGCATGTTCTGGCCTGATGGTTGGGAATGTTACCGACTAGCGTCAGAGCATGAGTGGTTTCTCTGGAGTGACGTAGCTCGGCCTCAGGAGGGTCGAGGGGATCGTTACAGTTTGGTATCAGAGCCACAGTTCAACACTGAGCTTGGATGGGACAGAAGGGTGCAATTGAAGTGAATATTCACAAAAAAGTAACTTCGTAGCGACCAGAATTAGAGTCACCGAGTGTCCTTGGAAAATGTTGGCATACTAGTGCTCATGGTAAATTTGGCACCACGCGGGAAATCGTGGCATGCCAGTGTGCGTGGTAAATTGTCGTGCCGCATGGAAGGTTATTATGTGTGAGATGCACACACTGAAATTAGCCTTGTGCGGTAAGCACACCCATAGTAAGGTGCACATGGGGTGCGCAAGTTTTTCTTAACGGAGAGGAGTTTTGTTGGTACGCACATAAGTATGAGTATAAGTTGTTTCTTGATGGTGTATTCAGTAGTATGTGTAGATATTTGAGTGCGAAGGAATATGTTAAACTTGACATGGAGCATGCATAGGACGAAAATTCATGTGGAATATCGATGCGCAGTATCAAAACTGCGCGCAATAGATATTGGCACACAATGCCAGAGTAGTGCGCATAAGTAGTCGGTACGACGAAGAAGAAATGCACAGTAGAATTAGGTGCACGGAGAAGCGTTTATCTTGTAATATTGCTATACACGATAATATAAATGAACAAGTCAAGTTAATGCGCGCGAAGTTGCTTGGAAGGCGAGGAGTCTGAGTTTAAATTGCATAATAATAAAAGAAACATAAACACATAACTGCATTGAAGCATTAATTAAAAAGAATTCTGAATTTTAATTTCTTTTGATTTAGACAGATAAAAATAAAATATAAGATTACAAGAAAAACTTATTATGAAAGAAAACAAGAGTCATAACATCACCAGATAGAAATTGTAATAAAACAATCTAAAATCCGTGTCTGTATTTATATAATCATGTTAATCACAAAATTACAAAAGGGTGATAACAACAGTTAGCCTGTTGTAGAAAGGACCGTTGAAGAACATGCCTATCATCTCTTGTACTTCTACCTCCGCTACAGGCTATTCAAAATTCGTTGAGACATGCTTATCTTAGTTGAAGACTTACTTCATCTTAGCGATCTCCACCTTTAAAGAAGGGTCTAACCAGACCGACTGATTTTCTCCAATGCTTTCAGCCACTTCAACCGTAGATTCCTCCTTCTTATGCCACTTACTCCTTTCCTTCTTGGTGGTTGGCATGTTGATGACTAAATCCTTTATAATGGGATTCAGTCTGACTTTTAGCCACGAGTCTATAACCGGCTCTGTGTGGAACTTAGTCGCTAGAAGGTGCGCAAGGACCCTTTTCTCCTTATTCGCAGGAAAGCCTAGCATGTTTCTTGAATAACCAGTCTCACTCAACTTAGCTTTATCCATGTATCTCAGGTTGGGGATACCGAAATGTGTCTCTATAGAGAGCAGGAAGTCGAGTAGCTTGAAGATTACTATGGTCATGGATACATAGATATCTTCATACTTGGGGAGTGGTAATTATAGAATTCCATTTGTGAAGCGTGGACAAATTACGTACAAAGAGCATTGGGTTGCCATACTCGGCCAATCCATTTCGAATGATTATCAAAGACTCCTTACAGAATGAGTACACCAGAATTGAAGGAGTTGAAAATGCAGCTTGAAGAACTTCTGGAGAAGGGGTATATATGCCCAAGTGTATCACCTCGGGGTGCCCCCATCTTGTTTGTGAAAAAGAAAGATGGAACGTTAAGATTGTGCATTGACTTCAGACAATTGAATAAATTGACTATTAAGAAAAAATATCCTCTACCAAGGATTGACGGCCTCTTTGATCAATTGAAGGATGCAAGGATATTTTCAAAGATAGATCTCAGATCGGGATACCATCAGGTAAGAATTAAATAAGAGGATATCAACAAGACCGCCTTCAGGGCAAGGTATGGTCATTATGAGTTCATAGTGGTACCATTTGGATTGTCAAATGCACCAGTTGTTTTCATGTGCTTAATGAATGGTGTTTTTCGAGATTATTTGGACAAGTTTGTCATTGTCTTTTTGGATGAAATTCTTATATATTCCAAGTCAGAGGAAGAGCATGAACATCATTTGAGGATGGTGTTGCAAGTATTAAGGTAACATCAGTTGTATGCCAAATTGAGCAAGTGCTCATTTTATCATAAACAAATTCATTATTTGGGGCATATCATCTCAAAAGATGGGATAGCAGTGGACCCTGAGAAGGTAGAAACCATTAGAGAATGGTCAACACCAAAGAATGTGACAGAGGTCATATATTTTATGGGCCTTGCAGGCTACTATAGGAGATTCATTGGAGGATTCTCGAAGATAGCACACCCAATCACTTCCTTGCAAAGAAAATGTATGAATTTTTAGTGGACGTTGGACTTTGAAAGGAGTTTCCAACATTTGAAACAATTATTGACAAGTGATCCAATACTAAGGATTGCAAACTCAAATGAACATTTCATTGTATGCACAGATGCATGTAACAAAGGACTGAGTGGAGTCCTCAGTCAAAATGGATTCGTGATATGTTATGAATCAAGGAAGTTGAAAGAGCATGAAAGAAAATATGCCACTCATGATTTGGATTTGGCAGCCATAGTGCATGCCCTAAGGAAATGGAGACACTATCTCATGGGAAAAAGGTTTGAGTTAAGAATAGACCACAATGGTTTGAAATATTTATTTGATCAACCAAATCTAAATGTTAGGCAAAGCAAATGGTTAGAATTTCTAAGAGAATATAACTTTGATATAAAGCATATCAAAGGAAAAGCAAATAAAGTGGTTGATGCCCTCAACAGGAGAGTGCATGAGCTTCATGCTACAACCATTAGAATGTATCAGAATGATGTTAAAAGAAAAATTCTGGAGGTTGCAAATACAGATCTGCAGTACAGAGAATTGATAGAAAAACTACAACAAGGTAAGACACCACAGAAGATGGATATTTATAAGTTGGGAGTAGATGGAATACTGATGCATAAGAACAAATTTTTTGTACCAAATGTCCAGGACTTAAAACATATAATTTTGCATGAGATGCATAATGATCCTTATGCAGGGCACCCTGGATATTAGAAAACTATAACAGCAGTCAAGAGACAATACTTTTGGCCAGGTATGAAGAGAGGAATTGCAGAATACATCACTAGGTGTATGGAATGCCAGAAAGTTAAAATAGAGCATAGGCACCCAACAGGATTGTTACAACCTTTGCCCATTCCTGAATGGAAGTGGGAAGTGGTGACAATGGATTTTATTACGGGATTGCCCAGAACAGGCAAGCTACATGATTCGATTATGGTAGTGGTGGAAAATCTTACAAAAGATGCCCATTTTATTCCACCTAAAACTACTCACAAAGCAGCAGATGTTGCTGATATTTTCATGAAGGAAGTGGCACGATTGCACGAAATTCCTAAAATGATTGTATCTGACAGAGACCCGAAATTAACTTCGAATTTCTGGAAAGGATTGTTCAAAGGATTCAGAACGAATCTGAACTTTAGTACAACTTACCATCCTAAGACTAATGGACAGACGGAGAGGGTAAATAAAGTGATAGAATATATGTTGAGAATGTATGTGATGGATAAGCTATCAAAATGGGAAGACTATCTACATTTGGTAAAATTCGTTTATAACAATGGGTATCAGGCATCATTGAAAATGAGCCCATTTCAAGCACTTTACGACAAAAGGTGCAATACTCCAGTAAGCTGGGATAACCCCGTTGATAGAACGGTATTTGGGCCAGAGTTTCTCAAGGAGATGGAGGACCAAATGTTAAAAATTAAGCAAAATTTGAAAACTACCCAAGACAAACAGAAAAGTTATGCGGATAAAAACAAAATCCATAGAGAATTCAAAGTGGGTGATCATGTTTTCCTGAAAGTGAAAGCTAACAGAAGCTCCCTGAAGCTAGGAAGTTGCGCCAAGTTAACAGCTAGATTTTGTGGACCATTTGAAATCCTAGAGAGGATTGGTCCAGTTGCTTATATGATTGCATTGCCTGCATCTATGTATATACATAATGTCTTCCATGTATCATTGCTAAAGAAATATATACCCGATGCTAATCATGTTATTGATTGGAATGTTATCCAGGTGGAGCAAGAAGGTGCTTTCCAAGTGCATCCAGTGCGCATCCTGGATCGAAAAGTCAAACAACTCTGGAATCGATCCATAGGGCTTGTAAAGGTCCAATGGACCTGGTACAGACCTGAAGACACTACTTGGGAGCATGAAGATGCAATGCGGGCAGAATACCCACATCATTTTGAATAATTTTGAGAATTTTGTTGTATATGAGTACATGATGCACTAAGGACAGTGCATAAATAAGGGGAGGGGATTGTAATATCCCTCGGCTGAACCCAAATGTAAATATAATCCAAGTATATTTAAGCTGGTGAGCTGTTTAGACATCATTTTGTAATACACCTTTCATGGCATGGTGCGTGCATATACTGCGCAGTAAAGGGATGTAATGTGCACATTTCTGAATACCGCGCGTAGTAACTAAGGTGCACGCAACCTTAGAGACAGAGGATACAACACACAGTAACTAAGTGCAAGCAATATTAAGGTCAGTGAACCTTTGTGTATATAATATGCATTATAGGCTGGTGAGCCAGTATTATAAGCCAGAATGCTTATGTCTTGGAATTAGGCCAGCGCACCTAGTTATTAAAGGGCCAATGTGCTTATTTTGTACATGAACTCATGATTAATATAAAATACATCACTGTTCCCAGACCGACCACAATAAAGAGATGGGGAAATGAACTTCACCAGTTAGGGAAAGGGAGGGCCAAAAGTCAAGGGAATATTATATTAATATTTCCCAAAACATAAAGTATGGATAATTTTATCCTAAGTTCTAAAGTTGGGGACAAGTGGACAAATATAACTTCTGATATGACAAGTGTCAAGTTGGGGACATGCATTCATATCGTGGGTAAACTTAGCTGAGGGGGCTTCTCTCTCACATAAATAGATTACGAACATAAGGGGGGAAGGGAAAACCATTAGGTTGACCATCGTTTTAACAAAGATTTCACAGTGATCCCAAAACACACTCAGTTATCTAGTCAATGACTCCATGACCATTTCACTCATACATTCCATTATCCTTGAGACAACCATTCCACCTTTCTGAAACATGTTTCCCCATCCATTTGGTTGGTGTACCTGGTTAGCTTGCAGTAGGATTGAAGAAGAGGGTTGTCAGGCCCGTGAGCAGTTCTATGAGTGAGAGAATTGTTGGGGATTGATTTATGTAGGTGCTAACTATAGCCACAATGCTCTGAGACTTCCAGTTCAGCCTGTTGCTGAAGCCCTGGAAGGGAAGTGGGGCATCCGAGGGACTGTTGAGTAGAGAAGGGGCACACTTCCTTGGGTGGGACAGGCATGTGGGGAATGAGAGGTTGTAGGCTGTTAGTTGAGTGAGTACATGAGACAGAGTCTTTCCTGTTGTCCATGTATTGTAACCGTAGGTTCTAAACTGCATCTATAGCGCTCTGAGACTTTCGGTCTGGCTTGTTGTTGAATCCCTGGAAGGGAAGTGGGGCAGCCGAGGGACTGTTGAGTAGAGAAGGGGCACACTTCCTTGGGTGGGATAGGCATGTGAGGAATGAGAGGCTGTAGGCTGTTAGTTGAGTGAGTACCTAAGACAAAGTCTTTCCTGTTGTCCATGAGCCTTAGCCTGGATAGGAATCCCTTTACCCTGGGTGGAGTTTAGCCCCAGCTCGGGGGTGATTCACTGTTGAGAGTGATGTACAGTGCAATCTATGGCTGGGAGGTTCGTGGACAGTCTGCAAGTAGTTGGTGACAGTATTTCTAAGATAAGTACCAATTGTATGAAATATGGATATGCTATTTTGTTATTTACATGCCCATGTTACGATTTTATCATATATGTGACTATGATTGCTTGTGTGCATATGGGTAATTTCCTGTAAATGATGCATATCAGTAATTACTGCTATTTTAATATAAAATTCGTATGTTACAGAAAGTAATTGTTTGTTATGTTAGATGTAAATCTTCCGTGAGCGTGCTGTATGTATATGTTTTAGTTGCATGCAGTCTAAAAAGTAAATTTAGGTGGCATTGCTTAGTTGACTATTGGGTATGCTATTGTATGTTCCGCAGTATGGGAACGAAATATGTTCCCTAGAGTAGCATGTTCGAGCCTGATGGCTGGGAATGTTACTGACTGGCGTCAGAGCATGAGTGGTTGCTCTAGAGTGGCATACCCCAGCCTCAGGTGGGTCGAGGGGATCGTTACAGGATGGATTTCTCTTGTGGGAGATCGTCATCTGGAGAGGTTCTTGAGATTCTATTATGTCATAATCTTCTAGAATCTCCTCATCATGGGAAGTTATGAATTCCCTCATTGGTTTTGCAACTCTAGGAGCCACAGGTTCTTCTTCATATACTTCTTCAAGCTGGCATATTCTTTATTTCTTGAGTGTTGCATCTTCATCAAAGGTTACATCCATGATGATCTCAATATGATGGTAACTTAGTATATAAACTATGAAGGACTTGGAGACCTCACAATATCCAACAAATATTCGCTTCTTTCCTGAATGGTCCAATTTGGTTCTCTTCTCTTTCGGAATGTGTACAAATAATGGGTAGCCAGATATTTTGAGATGACTTACTTCTGGCTTGTTTCCAGAGAACATATTTTCAGGGGTTTTGAACCCAAGTGCACTATGGGACAATCTATTTTGTACATACATTGTTCTTGTTGCTTCTACCCATAAGTGCATTGGAAGGTATTGATCATGGATCATGGTCTTCACTGCTTCCATTATGGTTCTATTCTTTCTTTCTGCTACACCATTTTGTTGAGGATTGTAGGGAGTGGTGAGATCCCTCTTGATCCCGACATCTTTTCAAAAGTTTTCAAACTCTTTTGAGGTGTATTCTCCTCCATTATCTTACCTAAGTATCTTGATCTTTCTTTCAAAAATATTCTCTATCAAGGCTTTGAATTCCTTGAATTTACTAAACACTTCATCTTTTGATTTCAAAAAGTAAACCTAGGTTTTACACGAATAATCATCAATAAAAGATACATAGTATAGATACCCACTTATGGAGGTTGATGGAATTGGTCCATATACATATAAGTGAATGAGCTCTAGGATTCCTTCTGCTTTATTGTCTCTCTTCAGGAAGGGGTTCTTGATGTTCTTTCTTTGTGCACATCCATTGCACACTCCTTCATGGTCAACCTTGAATTTTGGTAGACCTGTGACTACCTTGCTTACATATGTTAATGATTTGTAGTTGATGTGGGCTAATCTTCTATGCCAAATTTCACATGGATTCTCAATGGAATGGGTCAAGGCTTCTTCTGAGTGACCCTTTAGCTTATACAATCCACCTTCTTCTTTTCCAATAACAATTGTTGCTTCCATGGTTTTTCCTTTGGGCCACATAAGAACTTCTCCATCTATGAAGGAAACTTTGAAGCCTTTCTTCTCTAAATCTGAAATAGAAAGTAAGTTCTTTGTTAAACCCGGTACATATAGTACATCCTTGATCTTCATTGGGGTCCCTTAATCAAGATTGTAATTTGATTCTCCTACTCCTTTGATAGGGTATTGATAGTCGTCTCCAAGTGTAACTTTATGGGGAATTTTTTTTTTCTGGAAGGAAAGAGAGAATGTCTCTTTGACCTGTCATGTGCTTGGAAGCACCACTGTCTATGAGCCAAGTGTCCTCACCAGGTGACATTGATCCTGAGAGGGAAGAGATTAAGACATAGTCTTCAATATGTTCTTTTATCATCTTTGTGGGTGGATCTTCATCTTCAACTGCATGGGCATGGTGCCTCTTGTTTCTCTTCTTATATTCTTCTCATATAGATGGAGCAATCTTAGAAATATGTCCCATCTTGTCACAATGGTAACATTGGTAGGATGAGAAATATTTTTCTCTTCTTTGACCTTTCTGAAACTTCTGGAATTGCCTTGGAGGGTGAGATTATTTATGTATGAATTTGTTTAGGGGGTGAGACTCCTTATGAGTTTCTTTCTATAAGTAATACCTCTTTCTTCCTCCTTTAGTATGACTAGCTAGGGCTTTGTATTCATCTATTGATAGCAATGATTCTCGGTTAGCTACTCTTGCTTCTTGTTGAACACATTCTTCCCAAAGACTATCAAAGTGTAGTTTCTCTTTTCTAGCACAAATAGTTTGGATGAATGCATCCCAAGGTCTTGTGAGACCATTAAGGGTTTTCATTATAAGTTCATCTTCATATATAGTATCTTCAATTTCTTCTAGTTGTTCTTTAAATTGTGATATTCTGGAGAAATATTCTTGAATTGTTTCTCCTTTCTGCATCCTTGTACTTTTGAGTTGAGTTCTTAGATTCATCTTCCGATTGATGTTCCTTCCTTCATATAATATGGTTAGGGAATCAAACATTTCTTTTGGATTCTTCTTTGAAGCCACTTGAGGAATCAAGTGATATTTAATAGAACCTGCAATGATTCTTTTGGCCATAACTATGTCCATTTTGTGTTTTTCTTTAGCTGCAACATCGACAGGTTCTGGTACATCTTATTTAATGAATATTGCTAGGTCATTCTCTTCAAGAATGAGTGCAATCCTATACTTCCAGGAACATAAGTTTTCCACACCTTCTAGCTTGTCAACAAGCTTAGTGCTTGTAGACATCTTTACCTAGAGCTAGGAAAATGACCAAAAATTTAAAATGCTCATAATTTAATTTTGAACTTACTGGGAGGTGCGCTTGGCTGAGATGAGTAGCCTGATGCAGTTAGATTTCAAAAAATCCAAAATTTTCCCCTTCAAACTTGACCAACAAATTTCTGGTCCGGTACTTCTCGTACCGGTGAAAACTAGGGTTTCACTTTCTAGGAGTTCTATCCACAGAAAAGGTGCGTTGAAGGTGCCAATGAGTTCCCTAGGCTAGGGCACACTTTTCTAGATGATTTTTGGGCTGAAATTCCTCTTCAATAAAAAGCCCTAATTTTCTTGTGTGACAACAATGACATTTTTCTTTATCCAGTGAAAGATGCTCTCTTTAGCTTAGCTCTGAAACCATGTTAAGGTTTAAGCTATTATTAGGTATCTTTTTTATTTACTAGATAACCATAGCATATATAGGATCACCGAGAGAAACAAAATAACAAGATACACAACATTTATCCTGGGAAACCCTCATGGGGAAGAAAACCCAACAAAAACATCCTTAATATAGATAACCTATACAATGCCAAGACAATAAACCAAACAATAGAGAAAATCCTCTTCTAAGAAATGCATCTCTCTCTCTTCTTTCTTCCGACAACTGGTAACTGCAACTTCCTTCAAACTTGCGCGCTAGATGAGTGAGCTGAGTGAGTGAACAAATGAGGCATTAGCTTCTTTTATTTGTACAAACTAACATGTGTTGAAAAGGTGTCTCTTCATTGGGTAGGGCCGACTTGTCTTCTAAGTGGTTAAAAACCACTTTAAATTGCTCGGGGGCCGACTTCTTAATTTTCATAATACAATTAGGGTTTGACCAATCTGCAAAAGGAGATTTGGTCAATTATAATGCCCAGCATTATCAATCCACAAAAGGGGATTGATCTAATGAATAATAAATGAATAATAAATAGAATACTCTTTGTAGTTACAATATTTCAACACGAATTGGACACTACTCTCAATGATGAGACAGTCTGAGGAAAGATCAATGAGTTTGTATCCCTTCACATCGTTAGGGTATCCAACAAATATACACTATGTGCTCTATGGATCAAGTTCCTTCCTCTTCTTAGAGGGAATCCTAGCCCATGCACGTGAACCAAAAATATGGAAGTGGGTCGCTTCCAGTTTTAGGCTGCTCCAACCCTCGTAAGGGGTCTTATCCTTGACATATCTGTGGGGATATTTGTTTTGGATGTAGATTGAAAAATTAAGTGCTTCAACCCATAATATTTGTGGAAGTGACTTAGCATGTAGCATGTAAGATTCCATCTCTTTTAGAGATTTATTTTTTCGCTCAACAACTCCATTTTGCTACGGAGTATAGGGAATCATGTGCTGCAATTGAATCTCTACCTCATGAAAAATATTATGTATCTCATAGTTGACATACTCTCCCCCATTATCTGTTTGGAAGACTTTGATTTTGTTTCCTGATTGTGTCTCAACAAGGGCTTTGAAATCTTTAAGGTGTTGAAATACCTTTGATTTTTGCCTAAGAAAGAAAATCCATGTAAAGCGTGAGAAATCATCAACAAAAATGAGAACATAACTTGATTTATTGATTAATGGGTGTGGAAAAGGGCTCATGAGTTCACTATGGATTAGATGTAAAGGAAAGGAATCCTTCTAAGTATTTTCTTTGTCGAATTTCTCTTGAGGGTTTTTTCCAGGAACACACCCCTCAAAAATTCCTTTGGAGAAGTGGATTTTGGGTAGACCATCAACCATTCCCTTCTTGTTAAGTTGTTTCATATATTCAAAATTTAAATTCTCGAACCTTTCATGCCATATCCTATTGATTTCATCGGCATGGTAAGCAGTGACGCATAATCAGGTTCAATAAATTCAAAAAATGTGTAGAGTCTATATTGATGATTTACCTCACTGGTATCAACCTTGAAATCGGTTTGCATGTCATAGATATCCAATGCATTAGGTGTGAATATGACTCTCTTTCTGGTGCCGAAGTTAGTCATCTGTTACATAGAGAGAATATTGACAAAAAGTTTGGGAACATGTACCACATTCTTGAAGCTTCCATTTGTGAGTTCAATTCTTCCTTTGTCGGTGACCTCGACTGGAGAGTTGTCCCCCATCATAATATGAGGAGCTTTTAATGCATCCAATGAAGAATAGACTTATTTTATGGAATCCATGTGGTGTGATGAACCTGAATTTATGATCCAAGCATTGGGAGAGGAGTTGATGGCAATCAAAGCATGACTAGAATTTCCTTTCTTGGAATTCTGATCTTCTGGCTTCTTCTTCTTGGCACCCTCGGGGATGCGATATCCAAGGTTATTTTTCTGAAGTATTTGGGCCTTTTGATCTATCTATTTTTGCATACATGCATATTCTGGATGGAATCCTTTATGGGAGTAAGTGCATTTCTTCCCTTTTCTTTCCTTTCCTCATTTTGATCTGGAGGCATCATTGAAGGGTTTTGAGTACCCTTCCTTCTTCGGATTTGCATGTTCTTTCCTTTTGTCTTTGTATTTATATTTATGATATTGATGACCACTATGATCTTGCACAGTAAGTGAATTCTCCTTTGGGCCTTTAATTTTTCCCATATTGATGAGCTTGTTCTGCTCTTGTGTCAAAGACTCTTTAAAGGCCTCAAGGGAGGGCATAGTCCAGGTGGATCTAGAGGCGAACCTAACTAAATGAAATGTGGATACAAGCACTGAGTATTCTAGACCAAATTTGGATATAATGATGAGAACCATTTGTTTCTCCTCCTTAGATTTATCAACCTCGCAAGCCTTGAGTTGTGACAACAAATCCTTATATTTGGTAAAGAAATCTTGGAGATTGTTGAAGGTTTTTGGATCCAATTTGAACAGTTCCACCTCGAGCATGTGTCCCCTAATCTCATCCTGTTTTCCAAAAATCCATTCCACAGTGGTCCAAGCTTCATTGGGGGTTATACAGGAGGATATGTGAAAGAGTAGTTCAGGAGAAATGAGACTACAAATTGTTCCAAATGCCTCATCCATTCGATTTATATACTTGGATTTTTCTATGGCTGATGTTGGTTATGTCTCTTTGTTCATGGTTAATAGGTATAATCCTCTTCCTTAAAGATAAATTATCATCTTATCCTTCCATGCAAAGAAATTGTATGGTGTAAGAATGAATTCTTTTGGAAATTCCATTTTTTCGTTGTCTTCAATCTTCGGTACCTGCAAAAATGATTTGGTGTGTCTTTTCCCTAGCAGTCTGTCATCTCTAATACCATGTAAATATGTTGATTTTGCACATAATAGATCTATATAGGAATTGAAATACACATTTCCATAGAAAATATGAGAAAAGAGAATCCGAAGAGAAAGAATGGAAGAGTTCTCATTAACGAAATGAATGGATGATAATTTACACATGATATAATCTGTATAACTAAACTAATGTGCACTGGAGGAGATTCCAATGCACCATAGTGGTGGTATAGAGTGATATGGACACACACCAACAATTACAGAAGTAAAATACCACCTAGTTTATTCTCTTAGGAAGTTATGGGAGTTAATTACCAACTAGTTTGAGTTAACTAGTCTCTCAGTCTTTACTTAACTGACCGAAACATAGGGAAGTGAGGAGGAGATTAGGGAATCATGAGTAATGCGCTAGTAGGATGATGATCCCAAGGAAAATGTACATTATATGGTGATGATCCCAATGTTGCATGGTGATAATCCCAATGTGGCATCTAGACACTCAACTGATCAAATTGAAGTGTGAACTAAAGAGAATATTCTCCCTAAAATATAGGAGACTGAATAATGAGTAATAAACATAGGTAAAACCTTACGAAAAAGAAATCCTAGGTGTGTTTGAAGTATCTACAACACAATACAATATATATAGATATTTTCTCCAACCTCCAATATCCCAATTCATAAACTGAAATTAAATTACATTGGACCAAAACCATTTTCCAATAAAGAAAACCATTAACCAAAAAAACATTGGCCGAAAGCCATTAACTAGAAAAAACCATTGGAAGAAAAACATGGGCTAAAAGCATTGACTCAAAATACACCTTGATACTACAAAGAATATACCACATATCCAATAGTAATCCCTGTCACTTAACATGTCTTATTTCTCTATTAAGCCCCTCTTCTACCAGTAAGGAAAGATAAGGTTAAAGAGGGAATCCTTGTCGAAGCCCTCTTGAAGGCTTGTAAAAAGGAGAGGCTATCCCATTTATCAAAATAGTAAAATAAGAGGACTAAAAACAAATCACTATCCATTTGACCAAGGATTGGGGAAATCGCAAGCGAATCGGAAGAAAATGTAGGTATAACTAGGATACTCGATCATGTGATTTTGATAAGTCCAACTTGATTATTGTAGATGGGGTCATCGATAACTTAATAGAGTGTAAACCCTCTTGGGTTGTATCAATGGATTCAAAATTAAGCCTTCCCTCAATAACTCCCAATTGTTTAGGTAATATGTAACTCAAGAGTAGATATTTTAATCTCAAAGCAATGACCTTTTCCATGATCTTGTATATGTAGTTATAGAGGGAGATAGGCCTGAATTCATTAAAGGAATTTAGGAAATCAATTTTTGTAATTAATCCTATAAAGGTGGGGTTGAAGTTACGAGAGACCTTTCTGTTATAACCCTAAATTGCACCATCCATGCTTACCTAGCATCAGGCCAACTCATGTCTCTTCATTGCCAAAGCCATGCTGAATAAAACCTTGAAAAACCTCTTAAATTAAGTAACCCGCGCCCTAACCCATTATTGGGCGCGTTGGAACGCTGACAGGCTTACTACTGCACGCGTTGGAACGCTGGCTGGCCCACTACAACCTGCGTTTACCTAACAAAGCACAAAAACAGGAAATTTTTCGACGAGACAAAAAGCTTTGGGTCAGTTAACTGGAACTCCCAGCCATGCATGGCCGAGAGTTCGTCCAAAACCCTAGCTCCTTCTAGCCTATAAAAGAAGGGGTAGGGGTACTATTTGGAAGAGGAAAAATATAGCAAAGAAACTCTGCCCGATTGCCGAATCCATTTGTCCCAACCCTTTAGCCTTTCCTCAAGCTTAAGGAGAATTCAAGCAAAGCAGTTGGAGGACAAAGAAGAGGAGGAGCCCAGGATCAAGATCGAGGAACGGTGGCCAATATCTATACTTATTGTAAGTTGATTCATATTGAGATTAACAAAAAGATACTTTTCCCGTCCCAATACACGAATGATATATATTTTATTCGATTTATGCTTAATATCTAACCCTTAGGTAAAAGAATAGCATGCATGCATAGTGTTTTGTCTTGATTGCAGGATTGTCTTTGGAAGGAGCAACGAGAGCAAGCGGATAAAGCGCAACGGAGGATCTACATCAAACATTGATATAAAAAGGTTAGTAGGTCTTTTCCATGCTTGTGTGTGAAAAAGGGGTTTGAGTATTGGGGTGGTAGGTTAAAAGTGTTTTCTTGGAGGTCATGATCTGTGTACAAGTTCAGCCCTAGCTTGTTAGTTCATAGGGTATTATTTCCCAACAACAGAATTGGCGACTCCACTAGGGATTTACTCTTAGGGTTTCCAGATTTCATTGAGGTTTTTGGGTAGTTCAAGGAATTATATTTTCTGCTTCTTTGTTTGTCTGTTTTCTGTTAGGTCAGAGATAGCAGGGAACCTGGTTATTAATACCATCTTTTCCTTGACTGTGCTTGACATTTATTATTGGGACACACAGAGGTACACGTGGTCTGCAGAAGGCCTGCACGTGTGTAACCCACGCCCTAACCTTCTACAACCTGCGTGTGAACGCTTGTTGTAGTGGTTTCAGTAGCGTGTAAGACTCAGAAAGCTTAAGAGGCAGTCTCCTCTTCCCTGTCAGAATTTTACATTCTCAGGGGGCTTTCTGGATCCTGTCTGGGTCTCACTGGTTCACTATCTTGTCTCAGTCTGCTTTATTGCATTTGCTTTATTGTTGCAATTATTTGCATTTGCTTTCTTTTTGCAATTATTTTTTGTTTTTTCTGTTGAAAGAGAAGCATCCAAGCCTTTAAGAGACGCTGGTTGTTAATACCAGAGGCCTTTTTTAGGTCTGGGCTTCCTGTGTGTTGTTTTTTCTTAGCATTTATACAGACCCGCGGCCTGTTTAGGCTTAGCCCGCGGGTACCCGCACGCTGTTATAGCTCAGCACGCGTTTGCATGCGTGCTGTCTCAGTGACAGTTGCGGGCTTGATTGGTTTCTTTTCAGCCTGGGTGGGGCAGTCATCCCCTCCTGTGGTGAGAAGTGTTCCTCTCAGGGGTTTGAGTCTAGGGCTGCACAGTCAGCAGGTTAGGGCCTCTTATCATTAGCTGGTGTTTTTATTATTTGATGTTTTGATATAAAAGACAAAAGAAAAAGAAAAATTGTTTTATGGTTTTTAGACAATTTTTAGAATCGGTGCTTTCTTGATTACCTTTATGTGTTTTTTCTCTGGTTCTTTGCGATCTGCGCTTTAAGCCAGAACTTTATTTTGTTTTCTTGGTTTTGTGCTTGTTGGCATTTTCCCTTTGTTGCTTCACTTTGCAACTAAATAAAAAAAAATATCTCTCTTTTTCATTTTCTTCATTGTTTGAAGATTGTGTTGTTGCATCAGTAGCTAGGAAGAAGTATGTTTTCATAAGTTTGTTGCAGTACATTTAGCACATAAGTATCTCACAGATTGAGCAAAAATCCTTTATGTTTTTCTGCATGAAATCTTAGAAAATTCGAAAAGAAAAAGAAGTCTTTCTCGTTGAAAAGTTGCTGCTTTTTGCATTTTCTATAACAGTTTTTGTTTCCAAGCATTTCTTGTTCATTTTGCTTTGAGTCTTTACAAATCATCAGTTTCACCTTCATACCTTGTGACGTAAAAAATCCCATTAAAAGCAACGCTAATTAAAACCAATTAGACTTTTTGTTTGTAGGGTGCATACACTAGCTCAGGACTAGGGCCTTGGAATAGGTTGGAGAGTAAATTCTCCAAGGCCACTCAAACCAAACATTGGAGTTTGTCAATAGGGAGTGTAGAAGTTCAGTTACGGAAAGTTATCCAGGACCCCCCTCTAACACAGGGGTTAAACACGAGGTCGCGTAAGGAAAGGTAGCGGAGATAACCCCTCCAAAGCCGGACCGAGCGTAGTGGAGAACACATATCGAGGATTTGTTAAGGGATTCCGTCATTTGCATTTGCCACGGGGCTTCGTGGGTCTCGAATCCGTTCGAGGTCCTCAGTTGTCTTTCGGACCATTTTCTCTCGATACCCTTGACAGGTTTCGGGCTTGATACCCTGCTCATTGTGGTCTACCCGACTACCAACTGTACCCGCCTGGTGACTGTTCACGTGCTGGCAAACTAGTTGCCAATCTTTTCTAGGGACATACACAGGTGACTGTGGGGGTATACCGCGGTACCTAGGACAGACATCGGGCCACGCTTTGCAGAGTATACCCGGAGGGTGCTTCTGTATTTGAGTTGCACTTGCACCGGTAAGTTGCTCTAGTGTTGGTTGTTGTAACTGTTCTTCAAAATAGTTAGTGTTTGCTTGTCTTATCTCATAGGGGCTTCTTTTAGTGCATGTTACTATTTGTTCATGTAGAATACCTTAGTGTGTCGTGAATCTTCTCACACAGTGGAGGATTCAGAGCTCCGCCGGTCACGAAGGCTTCTGGGCCTGCCGCCGGTTATACTGGAGCCACCCCCACCACCATTGAGGCGGAAGCTAGACCAACAAGGGTCTTTCGAAGCAACCGGGTTCCCAACTGTTGAGCCCGGACAACTTCCGGAGGAATTGAACATCAATCTTGGATTGGTTGAAACCTCAAACACTGATACTTGGCCGCAAGTGATTGTGCCAATTCAATTTTACGAAATCCTGTCAGTGCCTCACACAGCTATGGCAACAAACGCTGTTACTTCTTCCATTCCCATCACCGTTGTTACCACCGGAGAAGCTTCTCCTAACTTGCCTTTGTCGGCGGTTCGGGCCACCATGGTCTCGGCCGCAACTATGTCGCACAGTGGACCGACCCCATCTATCGCGGCGGCCACACCTCCATTCACACCTAGTGTGACAGGCCCATCGTTCTCGTACGGTATGCCTAGTTCAGGCACAAGTCCTATACTCACTTACTCCACTTTACAGACTTTGGGTCTGGGGGCAGGGAGCTCTAACGCTCCTCTGCAAGGTCAAATTGGGGGAATTCCTGTCCCTTTCAATGCTTTTCCTTACGCTGGAGGTCATATCTCTCCTTCATCCCCTTCGCTTGGTGGTCTGCATTAGCAGTCCATCGGGCAGCCTGCACACACAAGTTCATTTGGAGCCGGGAGTCAAGGAACACCTGCGCAAACTTAGCCGGTAGGTTCATCACCGTTTGTTTGGAACAAGACGTTTGGTAATAACACTTTCGCATCCACTGCTTTCCCATCTGGGGGCACACCCATTTTTGGACAGTCTACTCCGGCACAGGGTACTATTCCTGTGCTAGGGGCACATATACCAGGACCTTGGAACTCAGGACAAGGATCCGTTCCTTCCTCTGGAATGTCGTTATGGGGTAATTCTTTCCACAGTCAATGGAACCCTGGACAGACTTCTATGCCTCTCCCAATAGGACCGGCATGGAGTAATCCTTCCCAAAGTCCGTCAAACATGATGAAAGCCCAACATCCTATGTCCTTTATGGGGAGTTAGCCAATGATGTCTCCTCAGGTGCAAAACCCTTACGCTGGTCAGGGCCATGGTTTCTACTAGAACCCAGGCTAGCAGCCAAACTTTTCTTGGCAACCTGGTGCCAGTCAAACTGTAGGACCCCTTTATCCAGGCTATCAGCAGCAACCAAAACTACCATTCTTGGTGATGTTACACTTGCCAGATTTGACACGGTTGTTAAATGATCTTATCTGTCACGATCTGCGTTGGCCTCCTATGCCAACGAAGTTTCCTTCAGACATTCCAAAGTTTGAGGCCAAGCCTAACGAAGATCTAGGTGATCACGTGACTACTTTCTATATTTGGTATTCATCTAATTCACTGAAAGATTACTCCATCCAGTTGCGATTGTTTCAACGCACTCTTATTGGGAGTGCCGCGAAATGGTATATAGAGCTTGATCGTTCACGATACTCTTCTTTTGGCGAACTGGCAATGGCCTTCCTAAACCATTTCCAGTTACCTGTGAGATACGACGTCGGCACAGAGTTGCTAGCCAATTTTGAGCAGACGACAGTGGACCATATCTCTGATCATATCCGAGAGTGGCGATGCTGAAAGAGTTTAATCAAAGTACCAGTCCCACCAGCATTCCTGCTAGAGTGGTTCATTAATTCCTTGGTCCCACAGTTGTCCAAAGACGTCGCAACGTCTAAAGTTTTCTCTGAAGAAGACGCTATTATGCGGGCTCAACAGTTTGAGCTCATCTATTCTCAGTCCGGTTTGTTATACAGCATCTTACCAGATGCACCACGTTCGATACTGGAAAAAACTAGACAGAGAGTTGGACCACATGCCGACGATATTGTTGGTTCCGCACAAACTAAGCCTGCTGAGCAATTGACTGAACAATTGCAACAGTTATCTATACAACACTCAGTGGCCAGCCAGACTACTGCTTTGGCTGTGCCTCCTACCCAAACGTCGGAAGTACACTCTGTACAGACGACTAACCCAAAGGCCACCCAGAAGCCTGAAGGGAAGAAAAAACAACGCAAGAAGGGTAAGGGGAATAAAAGACCCACTGATAATGCTGGCGAGGGCACCACGGAAAAGAGGAAGGCGAGGTATCCGTGCAATTTGTGCGCGGAAGACCACCTGACCCATTTATGTCCTCGACTTGTGGAGGCCCAGAAGTTTGTCACACAGCAACAACAAGCTGTGTTGACTAATCCCTTTCAGCATGGGCAAAATTTAACTCAAGCCTCTACAAGTGCCGAAGGGGGCAGCCAGGAAAACTTCCCTCCTCCAAATAATTCCTCTTCCGTGAACGTATATATGGTTAGAAGTGATGCTTTAATCATGACTAGAGCACACGATTATAGCAAACCAAGCGCCTCTGAGAAGGGAAAAGAAGCCGAACTCCCATCTCTTCCTCTACAGATTGAGAAGACGTTGGGAGAAACGATGACACGCATTCCAAAAGGTGCGTTCAAGCGAGCTTCTCACAATCCAAATGCAAGGGCCGCCCAGAACTACTCTGTGGTGGAAGATTTATCACAAACTCCTTGTGCTATGTATTCTTTGGAGGTCCTCCAAAGTTGCCCTGCTCAGAGGAAAGCCTTGTTGACTGCTTTAGGCTCTGCTGAGACTTGTAACCCGGGTACCATCATGTTAGATACGACTGACTTGAAACCTCGTTTTCCTTACCACGTCGTGTTTCGGATAGTAGTGGCTCACCCCACGAAAATTTTTACATGGAACATCTACCGCACGGTGGTCGATGAGGGCGCTTTGACTTGCGTTATGTCGTTAGCATGCTGGAAATCCAGTGGTCAGCCCGAGTTGTCTCCATCACCTACTCTCCTTACTGCATTCGATGGTCGTTCTTTCCGACCCCATGGCATCATTCCTTCTTTCCTTGTGCAATTAGGGGGAAAGACCGTGTGCGTCGAGGTAGAGGTAGTTGATGCCCCCATCGACTACAATCTCTTGTTAGGGCATAGTTGGACTTATGCTATGCAAGTGGTGGTCGCTACAGTTTTCCGAGTCTTATTGTTTCCACATGAAGGCCAGATAGTGACCATTGACCAGTTGTCCTTCTCTCGACCTGACCTAGCTTTAGGGGCATCCACGGTTCCCATGATAGATAATCCTCAAGACGGTGTCATTAACATAGGAGTTGGCTTGTGCCCATATTTGATGGGTACTTTCGATTACCCACCTCCTCATGGCGATGTCAAGTTTATATCGACTCACCACAAAGCTGAGATTTTCCATGTTTTGTCGTTCCGCACGACTTACGTTGAGGATCCGTGGATTCTTCCTTCCCCATCAGCCACGATGGATGAGACAGGGCACTCTGGCATGTCCATGCCCTTGTCAGCTGCTGAAGTAGCGTACTCTTTAGTCCAACAAACTTCAGCCACTCCCGATCTGACTCCCGCACAAGAGTTGGATCCACTTCCGGAGCCTATCTGGGCTCAGGGTTCTCTTGTTACCACCGATTCGTTAGACTTAGTCTTGCCTTCTGACGAAGCTATAATCGAAGCAATGACTAGTCCAGATAGACCTTGGGAAGATCTTCATCAAAGATCATATTTCCTCCCAGAGTTACACCAAATTGAGGCAGGAGAATTCACTATCACCATGACAGGAGATCAGCCATGTCCCATCAACCTCTTAGCTACACAGGAAATTTATGCTGAGGGAAATATGGCGACTATCGCTGCAACCATACCTATCAATATCTCCCGGAACCCTGGCGTCATGGAGAATGTCTTCGTCGGAGCAGATTGCTCCCCCGAAGAGATTCAGATTTACACGGATCTTTTCAAAGAATTCCGTGATGTTTTTTCCTGGTCTTATGAGGAAATTCCAGGCATCGATCCAAAAATAGTTGAACATGAGATCACTACGTATCCTGATGCTAATCCTGTTCGACAGAAACTTCGTCCAGTTAATCCTAGGAAAGAAGCAGCCATCAAAGCCGAGGTTGAGAAATTGCTTAAGGCAGGGTTCATATACCCAATTCATCTGACCCAATGGGTGTCAAACCCCGTGCCGGTCGATAAAAAACAAGGCACGATTCGTGTATGTACCGATTTCCGTGATTTGAACAAGGCATGTCCCAAAGATAATTATCCAACCCTATTCATTGACCAGATCATTGATGAATGTGCCGGTTGTGAGGCTTTTTCATTCATGGATGGTTTTTCAGGCTATAACCAAATCCAAATCTAACTTGAGGACCAACATAAAACGACATTCATTTGTCCGTGGGGTACGTTTTCCTATCGTAAGATGCCTTTTGGACTCAAGAATGCTAGAGCCACTTTCCAGCAGGCCATGTCTTTTGTGTTTCACGACCTCAAACATATAGTCGAGGCCTATCTAGATGATTTAGCATCACGCTCTCGCAAGCGAAAGGATCATCCTATGCACCGTCGACTAATTTTCGAATGTTGTCGCTACTTTAGGATTCGCTTGAATCCCAACAAGTGCAGCTTTTGCGTCACGTCAGGACGTCTGTTAGGTTTCATCGTATCAACCACAGGGATCATGGTGGATCCTCTTAAGGTGGAGGCAATAGTACAGTTGCCCCCCCCACGCACAATCTTACAACTGCAGAGTCTTCAAGGCAAGGCAAACTTCTTACGACGTTTCATCGCCAACTATGCCGAAATCACCAAGGGATTCATGCATTTATTGAAGAAGGATGTTCCCTTTTTCTAGGATGAAGCAGCGCAACGCTCTTTTGACGCATTGAAACATGCTCTTACAACCGCACCTCTGCTACGGCCACCGAATTATAACAAGGATTTCCTATTATATATGGTTGCCGCAGAGTCAACCATAGGCATGGTTTTAGTTCAGGAGGATGATTCATTTTCTGAATACGTGATCTATTACCTGAGCCGAGGCCTCATAGGACCGGAACTGAATTATACCCATCTAGAAAAAATTGTGTTCGCAGCAGTTCATGTTGTTCAACGGTTCCGTCACTATGTTCTGTTTCCCAAGACCACCGTCGTTGCCGTCGTGAATCCATTCCAGTACATGTTGACACGACGTGTTATCGGTGGAAAAATCAGTAGATGGATGGTCATCCTCCAAGAATTTGACTTAGACTTCGTTTCAGCCAAGTCCAAAAAGTCATTGGTCTTCGTAGAACTTATTTCGGAACTTCCGGTTGAGTCAGGCGACGTTGTGCCTGAGGAATCGCCTATCCGGGGGGATATGTTTTTGATCGAATCGTCAGACCCCTGGTATGGAGATATACTGATATATCTCCAGACTTTGAAGTGCCCCACCTCTGCTTCTCGTGATGAGCGTCGGTGGATATGCCATTAGGCCAAGAACTATCTCATACTCAATGATACGTTGTATCTGAGAGGTGTAGACTGTATCTTGCGTCGATGTCTCACCCATGAGGAGGCCGTCATAGTGCTCAACGATTTTCATACAGGAGATTGTGGCGGTCACTTATCTGGGTTGGCAACAACCCAAAAGATTTTACGAGCAGGTTACTTCTAGCCCACACTTATGAAAGATTGTATTGAGTCGGTCAAGAAGTGCCATCCGTGCCAAATCTTCTCACGGAAGATGAGGGCACATCCAGCTCCTATGTTTCCTATCATCACAGTTGGTCCCTTCACCAAGTGGGGGATTGATTACACTACATGCAACCCCCCGTCAGCTAGGGGGCACCGCTATATCATCGTAGCTGTCGACTACTTCACTAAGTGGGTTGAAGCTATGTCAATGTTTAAAGATGATGGAGAGACTACAGCTCTCTTCTTATTTAACCAGATTATAGCACGGTTCAATGTCCCGAGAGAGATTGTCACCAACCACAGCAGTCACTTTCAGAATCAAATGATATCCGAGTTAACATCAAAGCTTGGGTTACGGCAAGAGCATTCCTCACCTTACTATCCCCAAGCCAATGGCCAGGTGGAAGCTATTAACAAAACTCTCAAAATGATGCTACAACGAACTATCAACTCAACCAAGTCAAATTGGCATTTGATGTTATACTCGGCATTATGGGCTTACTGAACCTCAGTTAAGACTGCAACCAGTTTCTCACCTTTCCAACTCATTTATGGGCTGGAGGCAGTCTTGCCCATCAAATGTCAAATTCCATCTCTGAAATTGGCAGTACAGTTATTGCCAGACACTTCTCCACTTGAAGAACGGTTAGTACACCTAGAGTAGCTTGATGAACAGCGTCGCGATGCGGCCCTGGCCAATGAAGCTCATAAACATAAGGTCAAGTGTCAATATGATAGGTCCGTTCATCCTCAGGTTTTTTCTGAGGGTGACCTTGTCCTGGTTTACGACCAAGATAAGGACCCCCTGGGGGCAGGAAAGTTTAAACCCATGTGGTTTGGACCCTTCATTGTTAAGGAGGTTTTCAAAAAGGGCGCTTACCGTCTGGTTGATTTTGAAGGGAATGCTTTGGCAGAGCCTAGAAATGGGCTCTACCTCAAAAAGTATTACTCATAGCACGGTCACTATGGGTAACTTTTTGTAACATATGTATAGTCTTTGTACTATTACTTTTTTACGTTTCTTTTAAAAACGTGTTATGGACGTGTCATTGATGTTATCTTTCGTCATTATGGAAGATGTCAAGTGAATCTGAGGTGTTCGTTGGGTATGCCGACGGTGCTAGTCGACACACGCAGAGTCTTGCCTCCGCAACTTGGGTGATCTTTACACCACAAGGTCAGTTGTTATCTTCCTGAGGTATATGCTTAGGTGACACCACAAACAATGTTGTTGAGTATAGTGTAGTTATTGAGTTGCTTCGTGATGCTTTTTCATTGGGTATCTCTTGTCTCCAGGTCTATCTAGATGCTCAACTGGTTGTGTCACAGCTTAACAGAATATACCGCATGCACGATCCTACTTTACACCGACGATTCCTTAGGGTACGTCTCTTGGAACGCAACTTTGATTATATTACATTTTTCATGTTCCTAGGAGTCTAAATCAAATCAYAGATGCTCTAGCTAATCATATTTTAGATTGGCATCTTGCTCACATATAAAAAGATCACGATCACACATATGTAAATACATTTTTGTACACATAATCCATAAGACACAAAAAAGAAATAAAAACCATATATAAACATGATAAAATCCTCAGAGTACATAGATGGGCGCAAGCGCCTCAAAAAGTGGGAACCATAATGAGTCACCGGGGCTTATGCCCTCAAAAAATATATACAATAAGGTGCTCATGGCACATAAAAAGTTTACAAGTCTGCTCAGGGCCTGTGGGCTTTGTTATAATCATGTACAGCCTGGGATAAACGCCTAAACAATCGGACCCATGTCCGAGGTGCCCCCACAACATGAGTCTGCATAGAGGGTGGAAAGTCCTCTATCTCTGCCATAGGAATGGTGTGAGTGAGTGCAGTGAAGTTTCGCTCAACCCGCCTAAGAACCCTCTCGGCCTCCCCTGTTGGGAGGTTCCCTGCCACTGCTACTCCCCCGGCAGTGGCTACTGTGGCCTCTGGCCGTGCGCGGCACCTGTTCCAAGCATAATCGACAGGTCGCACTGGTCCTACATCTGCACGCAATACAATGTTCACCCGTAAAAAACCTTGTTATACAAAAACATGATATATATATCTTAAAAAGGCATAAAAATTACATATTCAAACAAAAAAATAGGTAGGTGGAGACTTACCCATATCCCCTCGCTCCTCACCAGGAGGCACTGGTATCGCTAGATCTTTGGAAAAGTCGATCTCGACATATGGGTAATCCTCGATCATCGGAATTTGTCGCGACTGCCACGCAAAGAAGTCATCATTGAAGGCCTCGGTGGTCCTCCCACCACCCTGTCGCGGCAGCAACACTGCCCATCTGCATACTGCAGGGAAAGTCGCCAGATGTCCTCATACTGTCAGCTGAGGACTGAAGCATGGAACTCTCTCAAAAAAGAACGAACACAGGATGGTCCCAAACATAAAGTTCCTGTGTGTCCGTTGTCTGCAAGATGTCAGCTTCCCTGTCATGCTTGCCAGCAGTGTGGTACTCAAGTCAAAAATTTGTGCATTCATGCACTGAATTGCACAGTTCATCTATGCATGCAAAGCCTGGTGCACGGCCGCAGAGCCGGTAATCCGCTCGATAAGTGATAAAATGGTCTGGAGGGTGAGGCTGGTAATCCTACTCACGGGAACCGAGGAAGATCTATGATCGGTCCCAGCCTCACAGTACTCCTCTATCAATTCCGAGACTTTTCTCGGCCCCACAGGAAAAGTGTGAAAGTTGATGGGTTCCTCTCTCCTCGAGAGGCCTGTCAAAAAGTAGATATCCTCGGTGGTGGGCACCAAGGATTGCCCCTCTATCATAAATGCCTCTGCATCTGGGTGCCAGTAATCAACCAAGGCATTCAGTAGCCTGGGTTGAGCGCGCATGAACGGACACAGGAAAAACTTTACCAAGCCACATTGTGTCAGCATGGCCATGACGTTTGGATCTGCAGCCACTGCCTCATTGGCAGCCTCATGCTCCCTCTCTCTCCACTGAACATACATCCTACCAAAATCATAAGGAAAAAAGGGGAGTTAAGTCGTTTCAAACAAATTTTTCATTGCACGGGGGGGGCGCGGGCTGTCGAGGCGACAGTCGCGGGTACCCGCGCGCAGTTTTGGCTCTGCGCGTGGGTACCCGCGGGCTGTCCCTGGACAACCCATGTTTTACTAGGGCCGACCTCTTAGAGGTCGACGGCCACCCCCAAAACGCGCTCAAAATCAATAAATGAAGTATTGAAATGCAAGAGGAGGGATTTTGTACTTACTTGGCCCAAGCAGAAGTCTGTTTCGTCCACTGTAGCTCCCAGAATCATGATCTTTGGCAAAGGGGTTCTTTTAGCTCTAGAGTCAATTTCCAAATCAACAATGGTGATAATGAGCTGCCAGCTTCTATTTATAGACTTTTTGGCCTCTTTTTGTCTCTTTTTTGGGCCCTTTTATCAGTTTCTTTATATCAAAAACCATTTTGAGTGGTTCAAGAGTGAGGTGGGAGGGATTTGATCAGGTATTGGGACATTTTTCATTGAGTTTCAAAAAATAAAAAATATATATAGTGACGGTCCATAAAAAAAAAATTTGTTTTCAAAATCGACTTGAGCATATAGGGTAGGATTTCATCCCCACTGTTGCATCTCGTTGCCTTTTGTTCTTACGATATAGGATCGATCCCATCTGGTGGTGACACGGAACTGTCATATCTTCTAGAAGTGTCGCAACTTGGTGGTAGAGCTTACCAAAACATGGATGCCCTAGGTCTTTCCTGGTTGCATTATGGTGTCCATGCCGTTTTTGACAACATAGTAGGCTCGGGAGTCCGTATAGTCTTTCCTGAATACGAGTTTGAGCCTCATTTCCATGGGTATTTTTCACTCTTTTACTTACCCTCCAGACTCCCAAAACATTACGGGTCTCCTTTTAAGCCCTTTTTAGACCCTTTAAACATGAAAAGATTGCCGAGCGATCTTGTGATGCTTCACGCTCGTTAAACTGAAATTTGAAGTCACGTCTGTCCGACGGTAGTTTACCCCTTTTTTGGTCCGGACGGTCAAATGTACGAATAAAGGAACACTCTATTGAATGTCCATTCTTTAGAAGAGTATCCTCAGGTATAATTTTATTCCTTTTTCGGGCCTGAGGGACTAAATGTACAAAAAATAAACCCCCCCGGAGTCCATAGTTAAGCTCTTTTCAAACTCCCTAAAATTGAAAATATTGCCTAGTGACCTTATTCTTTCACACTCGTTAAACTAGTCCAGAAGAACATTCCTAATGGAGTCCATAGTTAATCTTTTTTCAGACTCCTTAAAATGGAAAAAATAGCCGAGTGATCTTGTCCTTTTCACACTCGTTAAAATGGTTTTGAATTGACGTCTGATCGGTGCTAGTTTATCCCTTTTTCTAACCAACTAGACTATTGATGAAAACGGTACCCCAATGGAGTTTCTTTTTATTCTTTTTTCAGACTCTCTAAACATGAAAAATCATCGAGCTTCCCTTCTCTGGGCTCGTTAAACTTACATCGAAGGACGTTACCATTGTGTGTTCTATCAACCGCATTTGCATCCTTTACCCATCAACTTAGTAACAGTTTGCCTTTGCATCTTAACACCTTTGGCCACTGGAGGATTTTTCCCGAGTATCATTTCCTAGAACATCAGTCTTGTCCTTGTGCCTTGAGCTTGTATGTTTGCTGTGCTCGTTCCTCCATTGTAACGTAATATTCCTTTATTCTTTCAAAATCAT
>ML805413.1:199918-229631 GCA_009831015.1 Picea engelmannii | reverse complement strand
ATTTATTATATCTAACTACCATAGTGGGCCTTATTTAATAATATAGTGGACCTAGTCCACCTTACATTGAATGACCTCCACTATTATCACTATGGGCCCTCTGGGCCCCCCCACTACCTCTCTAGCTACCTTACACTTTTGATATCCAGGATGACCAGCATAAGTCACATTATGCATTTCTTTTAGAATTGTCAGCTTCAATTCTCTTTCATTAGGTACATACACTCTATTTTTATACAAAAGTAGACCATCAGTTCCCAAGGTATAACTTTCCTTGGTTTTCGGTTTCTCATGCTGTTGTAGCTTTGCTACAAGATTTCTGTACTGCAAATCAACACTTGCAGCCTCCATAATTCTGTCTTTTAACTCAGTTTTGTACATGCTAATGGATGTAACATGTAATTCATGCACTTTTCTGCTGAGTGCATCAACCACCTTATTTTCTTTCCCTTTGATATGCCTGATATCAAAGTCATATTCGCACAGAAATTCCAGCCATCTAATTTGCCTAGTATTTAAAGTTGGATGATCAAATAAATACTTCAGACCATTGTGGTATGTTCTCAACTCGAATTTCTTGCCCACGAGGTAATGTCTCCATTTCCTCAATGCATGGACAACTGCTGCCAGCTCTAAATCATGAGTGGCATAATTCTTTTCATGCTCTTTCATCTTTCGGGATTCATAACAAATTACAGATCCCTCTTGGCTGAGAACTCCTCCCATCCCTTCCTTACATGCATCCGTGCACACTACGTAATCCTTCCTTGGATCAGAAATCTTCAGGATTGGAGCACTAGTGAGCAGTTGCTTCAGTTGTCGGAAGCTGCTCTCACATTCATCAGTCCACTGAAACTTCTTCTCCTTCCTTTGCAAGGAAGTGATAGCATGAGCTATCCTTGAAAATTCGGCTATGAACCTCCTATAATAACCTGCCAGACCCATAAAGGATATAACTTCTATCACATTTCTTGGCGCTGGCCACTCCTGAATGGCCTGTACCTTCTCAGGATCCACAACGATCCCCTCTTCCGAAATAATGTGTCCCAGATAATGGATCTGCTTTTGGTAAAATGAGCACTTGCTCATTTTTGCATATAGCTGGTGTTCTCTCAACACCTGTAGCACCATTCTCAGGTGTTGTTCATGTTCCTCCTCTGTCTTGGAATACACCAAGATATCATCCAAGAATACTATGACGAACTTGTCCAAATAATTTCTGAACACTCCATTCATTAAGCACATGAAAACAACAGGCACGTTGGACAGTCCAAACGGCACCACAACGAACTCATAATGACCGTACCTTGTTCTGAAGGCAGTCTTGCTAATGTCTTCATCTTTTCTCCTTAGTTGATGATGCCCAGATCGAAGATCTATTTTCGAAAATACTTTCGCATCCTTTAACTGATCAAAAAGATCATCAATCCTTGGCAGAGGATATTTGTTCTTGACAGTGACTTTATTCAACTGTCGAAAGTCAATGCACAGCCTCATCATCCCATATTTCTTCTTCACAAATAGGACTGGGGCTCCCCACGGTGACACGCTGGGATGAATGTAGACTTTATTTAATAGCTCTTTGAGCTGCAATTACAACTCTTTCAGCTCTGGCGTACTCATCCTATAAGGAGCTTTCGAAACTGGAGCTTCTCCAGGCATCAGATTTATAGAAAAATCGATGTCCCTCTTTGGAGGTAGTCCATGCACCTCCTGAAATACTTCCTCAAACTCTTTGAGCACCCTGTGGTCTTCCATATTCGAGACCTCATCTTGGAATGCTTCTTCCACCCGGGATGCAAATAATTGACATCCTTTTCGGTAACATTTCTTCAGCTGCATAGCTAAGATTTCCCTCACAGCCATGGCTCTGGGAATTCCTTGGACTGTTACCAGATTTCCCTCTTCGTTCAGACATGTAAACCTCTTGTTTTGACAATCCAGAAGGGCATGGTGCTGGTCCAACCAGTCCATCCCAATTAAGCAATCATATGAGCCTAAAGGCAGAATGTTCAATTCAGCCTTAGTGCTCATTCCTTTCATGTCCACTGAACAGGACTTAACCAATTCAGTGACCTTCCTCTTGGTCCCTGTGGATAACTGTACTAACCAAGACTTCTCATGTTTTCTTCTCGTTAGATGAAAACTTTCCACCGCTCTAGGATCTACATAACTATGGCTAGCCCCTGAATCAATTAAAATAACAAGTGGTCGGTTGTTGATCATACCTTCCACTTCAATCATGTGTGATTGATATTCTTCTTGATTGTTGTCCAGGGCTGCGTAGATCCTCGGCATTCTGCTGCCAATATCCTCCATTGTTTCAGCTTGCTGAAAAGTATGGACAGTTCTTGCTTTGTCTTTCCTATGGGGGCAATCTCTGTATCGATGATTCCCTTTACAGCCCCAACACTCCATGGGTGGAGGCCTTGGCATATGCTCACTCCCTTCAACTTTCCTGGGTTCTTTAAAAGATGACTGTCCCCAAGGATTGTTTCTGAAAAAGGAAGGCTTACTTCCCTTCTGCCTCTGTTCCTTCTTAAACCTCTTCTGGTCATCCCAAGCCTTCCGAAAGGTAGGATTTTCCCTTTTGCTGTTCATATAGGCATTTATCCCTTCTTATGGTTTCTTCCATGGTCTTAGGATCATCGTATTGAATCTTGTCACCAATGGAAGGTGGCAATCCACTCAAATACCTATGAATTTTGGGAGCCTCGTCTTTGATGAATGGAACATACTTCAGTAGTTCTAGAAAAATTCGTTCATACTCATCAATGGTCATATTGTCCAATTTGAGTTCGAAGAAATCCTTCATCTTTCTGTCATAGTATCTTTCAGTTGGGTATTTCTTCTCGAAATACCTCTTAAATTCCTTCCACGTGACCTCTTTCTCTCTGATGTGTTGCACCTACACAAACTGATCCCACCACATGGATGCTTTTCCTTTCAGCTGGTACATTGCAATTCTTCCTTCTGCATGGGCATAATAATTCTGCAGCTGGAAGTATTTCTTCATGCCCAACAACCAAGTTTCAGCATCTTCCTCCTTCTTATGCTCTCCATCAAATGTTGGAGGTTTAATTTTATTCATCTCTCCTTTCAATTCCTCCCTTCCAGATTTCTGATGTTTTCTGGTAGGTGACGGGCTCGAACTACTGTGTGTCTCCCTATCCGAATGTTTTTGGGAGCGATTGTGACGTCGACTACCACTCCTCGATCTACTTCTTCTCCCATGGTCTCCTCGACTCTCTGTCATACTTGAGTCTCTTCCCTTCTCAAGTTTCTTCTCTATTCTTTCCAGACTCTGCAAGAATTTTAAATTGAATTTTCCTTTCCGATCCTTAACTTTCATGAGCTTTCGGCTATCAGCTCGACGCTCCTTGGCCTCTCTTTGCAGCCCTTCAATGATTTTCATCATATGTCCTTCCTTATCCATCTCTTTTCCATGCCCATTAGAGTTCGACCCTTCGACTCCCAGGTTAACATCCTTTCCTTCTCGTTCATCTTCTATTTTAGGGGTAAACTGCACTTTTCCCCACTCCATACTTGGCGTTGATTAACTGGGGTTCTGGCCTTCGTTGAACTCTACACACGCACTTTGCAATTCAATTCAAAATTTTCAGCCCATTAAACTTCATAAATAATCCACAACGTTTATAACTATTACGAACAAAAAATGAAAGACATTTAAACTTCACAAGTTTTCAGAGCTCTGTCTAGTTCTGTGTTTGTCGGGTTTCTTGAAATTCTCCTATTTCCCTATCAAAAATTCTTGCTCCCTCAGGAAACTCTTCTCGGTTTCCCTTCCTCCTATCGGGGTTTCTTCTATCGGGGTTTCGGGGTTTGTGGCGTCGAGCTACACAGGTACTCGTAACTCCCGATCCTCCGATCCCCGATATGCTTGGCCCTACCAGCCAAGCCTTGGCCAATGTGACCACAATTCTCCGGAACCGTAGTCCTATCTCCTGTCATGGCTATAGGGTTTGCGAGGTCATAAAACACTCAACCCCAAGACTTGCGATCTTTTGACTCCCGACGCGCTCCTTTTCACGTTAGCCCCTGCTGCGAGCTCTACACAATATGACCGTTGACTCGTGACCCCGACCTTTTCCCTTATCAGGGTTCATGGTTTTTCAAATCTGAATGTGCCACAACGCTTGACAGCGGAATCCCCGATTTCCCGATTTCCGATGGACTCTGTCCGTGCTAGCCCTCCGAGCTATAGCCTCACCATACGACCATTGCCCATGACTGTGATCAATCCTCTTATCGGGGTTTCAGAATTTGTGATGTCGTGATGCACATGCATTCACAACCTCCGATCCTCTAATTCTCGATGTGCTTTTACACTAGCTAGCTCTCCTGGCTCAGCCTCTGGTCCACATGACCATACTATATGACCTCCACCCTACCCTGTCGGGTTTCGATGATTTCAATGTCATGCTCATACACTCACGGGATCCCCGATGGGTCCCAGTCGCTGTCTTGTCAACAGTCCTTTTTTTCTGTCGCTAAAAATCTGCCACCTGTCCTCCTGACAGTCGGTGTGGCCCCACGCTCCTAGGCCTTATCGGGAAATTGCGTATCGCGATTTTCCAATGCACAAAACCTTTGCTTCCTGGATCTCCGATATCTCGATTCCCGATATGCTGACGCGCCTTTTTCTTTAACCCTTCGTGGTTAAGTCAAGTCCATGTGACCTCTACCCCATGACCGTAATCAACCGCTTATCGTGGTTTCGGGGTTCAGAGTTTCAAAGTGTATGACTCACTCGTCACCAAGGTTCTCAATTTCCCGATGAACTTCAAACACCGATGGACTTACTCCTTGTCGAGACTTTCCCTGATGGCATATCTCTGCCACATGTTCCCTAATATGAACGGTCCAGATCTTGTCGCGAAATCGTGGATCGCGATTCCATGTGACGAGATTCCTAGGTGCTCGAGAACTCTGATTCTCCAATTTTCGCCTCTCTCCAGGATTCTGACACGTTTCCTCCACTCTAACCCTGGTGGTCCTCACTCTGTCCTTGTACCTGTCAGGAAATCGCGTATCGGGATATCACGATTCCCATTGTCATGTGCACAGGTCTCCCAATTCCCCGATGGGTAAAATCTCGATGACTCTAATATCCCGACGCTTCTCCGAGACTTCTCCTATACCCATGAGGACTTAAGTCCTACGCAACTTCTGTTAACTCAGACGGTTGATGGGTAATCCCACAGTGATCTTACGACTCACGATCCTCCCGAGTTTAAACTCCTGTGTAGTATCCAAAGGCTTTAAACCTTGTGCACGTTCTCCAGATATGACGGTTACAAGGGTTCGCCTTCCCTTCCGAACAGATCCGACGATTCTAACACCATTGGTGTAGAGACCTGTCTCCCTGTGGTCATAGACCATACCAGCTGCGATTTCACAGCACCGCTTAAACATCATGAGCTTAAAAACTCATCAAGTATCTCCTTGACGCTTCGGCGCAAACCAGGGTCCAAAATTGATCCTCCAAACACAATTTCTCCTCTCACCCTCGGTCCAAAGACCACTCAACTGGCCCATATGGCTCAGTGTCGAAGCCTTTGCTCTGATACCAATTTGTAGTGTATCCTTTTTTACACTACCCAGGTTTCCAAACCTCTCAGTTAATCAATTATGTACATGAATGATTACATAATTCGTACAGACATTATAAGCACATGCATTTAATCAATTAAACACACGTAATTCTCAGAGTAAAATACATAAGTTACTGTTACCATTAAAAAACCATAGCATTCAACAGTAAATCATTTACACAGCGGAAAGCATGATAATATATACAGCACATTCATGCCAAATGTGATAAAAACATAATTCAGATACTTATCTTTGAACAGCTGTAGAATTCACCAACCAAGTGCAGGCCTTCCACGAACCTCCCAGCCTTAGACCACACTATTCATCAACTCAACAATGGGTCACCCCCGAGCTGGGACCGAGCTCCACCCCAAGGCAAGGAATCTAGACTCAGGCTGAGGTTACAGGGAAGATAGCACATACACAACCACCAGGAAGGAAGCTCTCCCAGAAATCTCCCACGCTCACTGCCCACAGACCCTCATTCCCCACATGCCTGTTCCACCCCAGGAGAGTGCACCTTCTCTGTCACCTAGACAGTCCTTCGGCTGCCAGTCTCCCTTACCTTGGGTTATAGGAACAGACTCGACCGGAAGTCTCCGGGCTCTATGGCATCTACAGGGTTCCTTCCAGGAGTTCTCTTCTCCCTATGCGCACTCTCTCACATGGAGGAGTCGCTCACAGGCCAACAAGCCTCACGCAGTCCAGTACTACGTGGTCACAATAATCCATGGGAAACACAGACACAGGCTTCCCCAAATCAGTTCAGCAGTCACAGGATGATCTCTCAGTGTTGATTTCGGAACAGGCTCCACGCATAGGCTAGATCAGCATTTCCCAACAACCAAAGGATTCTTCCACTCGAGTTCAACACAGGGATTCCGGTTTAGGAAATGTGCTCACGGGATTTCTCAGAGACAGACATAGACTCTACCCTCACTGGACAAGGGTGTACATAGATTCTTCAGGACAAAACACAGGCTTTCTTTTCTGTATCAGGATTACACAAAAGTCTCTTGCAGACTGGATTTCCCACTCGGCTCTCGCTCAGGGTAGATAGATCGAATGGCTGAGAACCTCCCTCATGGCTTACTGCCTCTGTTTTATTTGCATGCACCAGGGTTAACACTTGTCACCCTGGGAACTGCATGTGTTCCATCCGTACGCCTTCCTCCCACCACTTGGGAAATCACAGGTCCTTCCAAAAGGACTTAGGATAAAATAATGTGCACATGGCCTTTTAGAAAATAATATTAAAATATTATTCCAGGCCTAATCCCCCTAGGCTTAGCCCCTAGGCTAATCACTTAGCCCCTTTCTCACCTTCCAGCCCCTAGTTCCTTGCCCGCTCTGTGGACGCTCAATCCCCCATCACTCATTCCTCGTGGTCGGTCTGCATTGGTGGTGTTTATATTTTATTAATTGATCTTCATACATACAAGTACATCAACAGGCTCCTGGCCTTCAACACTTAGGCTCCCTGGCCTAACAAAACACATAAGCCTACAGCTTATACAAGACTTGGCTCATCAGCCTATAGAACACATTTACAATTCTTTGCATAAAACATGATCTGTAACGGGGCTCGGCCTTGGGGACACTACAGATACCACTGTAATGATCCCAAGCCAAATTCTTTCTTGGAATCACTAAATACTACTAATTTATTAAGTTATTAAGTGCATACAAGATTCATCAACACATCGAGATCACAATATATTCAAGATGAAGAAGCACAAGCAAAGATCTAACCTTTTTATCATGAGCAATGTAAGATCAATACAATAGATGGCTGATCTGGCATAAACCTCAGATGGTCGTACAAGCAATAGATATGAGCTACTACAAAATGCTCACGACAATACAAAATAATCCTCGAAAGGCTGGATATACAATGAAGACTAAATCAAGAGGATCTGAGCCGCACTAATGCTCAACCTCCAAGCTGGAAAGTACCACATCCTACTAGAATGCTGAAACCCTGAATAATTCTGCCCTTCTACCAAAAGTGTCCAATCATCCCGAGAAATATGTCAAATGATAGATCGGGCAACTGTAAGGAAAACCCAGATGTCCAAATTCCCAAATCCATTTTCAAACCCCGTAGATATGAATTGTTCACTAAATGGTGTGCCCCACTGGATGACTGAAACCCTAGCTGGTTCGGCCCTGATGAAGGAGGCCTCCAAATGCTCTAAAACTCTCCAAGAATATAGATCGGGCTTTGAGAATCCCGTGGGAGAAGTTTCGGGCTCAGATCTCAAGCAGATCTCCCTAGATCTAAGTTTTACTGAATCACAGGACGTTCCCTATGGCTCCACAATGTCCCAATCTGTAGACAAATATAGAATGATGATAACCCTCCAGAAAAACCCTCAAACTGATGGTCTTTCCCCTACAAACAAAACCCAACTGTCGGAATGGCCCTAGGCCCTCAGGATAAGCTGGATCGAACCTCCCTCGATAAACTGGCCCTGAGAATAGAATGGTGTGGAGGAGTCTTTCATCCCCGAGACCAAGCTGTGGAACAAGGTGAGTGGATATTTCACCACTGAGTTGCTCACAAGGGTTTGTATAGAAAAACCCCCAAACTGAATGCTCAAGAGCAATAGAAAATGCTAATCCAAAACCAGAATGATTAATAGGTGCACCCCAACCTCTTACTTATACTTTTCCTTCTAATTCTCTGTTGAGTTAGGTTAACTCCCAGGGTTAATATTCTATTCTTCTGTTGAGTTATCTTTTACTCCTTTCCTTTTCCTTTCTTAAGTCAACTTAAAAATATAACTTTTAACTTCTTGACTTTTCCCCCTTCAGTGTGAGACTATGACCTAGTGGGGGTGCCCAGGCAACTGAGTCTCCTCATTACCTCTCTAAGAGGTGGGGGACATTACAAGTGGCTTCATTCTAATGGAAAGGGACATCCTTCTTCAGTAGACGCATAAACCCTTTAGTGATCTCGACATAGTTTGTGATAAAACACCAAAGAAAATTGGCTTTTCGTTGTACACTCTGAAGCTGAGGGACTATGCACGGGGGAGGCAATTGAACTATCGCCTCAAACTTTAGATGACCAACCATGATCCCTATTGTCAAAACTATAAAACCTAAAAGAAAACCTGACGTCATGCAAAAATTGCATTTGTTAGGATTCAAGAAAATCCAATAGTAGCGACATCGCTCAAAGATAAGTTGGAGGTGTGTGGGATGATCATCTCTCTTACGAGATCGTGATGTTAAATCATCGAGATAGGCCTCGACTATGTATTTGAGATCGTCGAAAGAAAAAGACATGGCCCACTGAAAAGTGTCTCTAGTGTTCTTCAGGCCAAAAGGCATCTTTCAATAAGAAAATGTACCCCATGGACAGATAAAAGTTATTTGATGCTGGTCTTTGGGATTAATCTGTATCTGATTGTATCCCGAGAAACCATCCATGAAATATCCTCGAGGGAGAAGTCCACTCTGACGAAGACATTCTCCATGACACTAGGGGTTCTAGAGATATCAATAGGTATCGTTTTAGTGATGGTTTATATATTACCTTCGGCGTAAACTATGTGCGTAGCCAAATGATTGATAGGACAAGACCTATCTCCAGTCATATTCAATACGAATTCACCAGCCTCAATTCTTCCTAACTCAGGGAGAAAACAAGATCTGTGATGGAAATCATCCCAGGGTTTGTCTAGACAAGTCAATGCCTCTATAATCGCCTCGTCAAAGGGCAAAACCAATTCTAAAAAATCGATAGTGGCGAGTGAACCATGAGCCCAGGTAGGCTTGAAAACTGGATCTAACTCCTATGCGGGAGTCAGATCAGGGTCGGAGGAATCTTGCTGGACTATAGAGTACACAACCTCTGTTGTGGACAAAGGCATGGCCATGCCATGATGCCATGTCCCTTCCATCATGGTTGATGGGGAAGGAAGAGTCCACAGATCATTAAAGTAAGTCCAACGGAATGACGATACTTCAAATATTTCAGCCTTAGGCTAGTCAGGGATAACCGATATGAAATTGACATCGCCATATGGAGGCGGGTAATCGAAAGTACCCATCAAAGGTCGCCACAAACCAACCCCTATATTGACGACGTCGGGCTATGGATTATCAATCATCGGGACCGTGTATGCCCCGGATGAAGTGTCAGGATGGGAGAAAGAAAACTGATCAATGGACACAATCTGGCCCTCGTGTGGATACAACAAGACCCGAAAAACTATGGCGACCACTGCATGCATAGAATAGGTCCAACTGCTTCCTAACAAGATATTGTAGTCGAGAGGTGCATCAACCACTTCAACTTTGACACACACGGTCTTTCCTCCTAACTGCATGGAGAAAGAAGGAATGATTCTATGTGCTCTTAATGAATGACCATCAAAAGCAGTGAGAATAGTAGGTGATGGAGACAAAACGGGTTGGCCAATGGCCTTCCAACACACCAACGACATCACGCATGTCAAGGTGCCCTCATCAACCACCATGCAGAAAATGTTCTGAGTAAAATATTTTATCGTGTAAGCCACTACTATCTGAAACACGACATGGTATGGGAGACGAGGTTTCAAGTCAGCCGTATCAAGCATGATCATTCTTGGATTACAAGTCTTAGCAGATCCTAAGGAAGCTAATAGAGACTTTCTCTACGAAGGGAAGCTCTGGAGAACCTTCAAAGTAGACATTGTGCAAGGGGTTTGTGACAAATCCTCCACCATATATTAGTTCTCGATGGCCCTCAGGTTTGGATTTTGGGAAGCTTTCTTGAACGCCCCTTTCGGGATGCATGTCATTGTTTCGCCCAACATATTCTCAATCTGGAGAGAAATAGATGGGTTTTCGGCTTCTTTACCCTTTTCAGAAGTGTTTGGCATTCCATAATAGTGTGTCTTAGTCTCTATATGGGCATCACCTTTCAACATATAAACATTTTATGTCGATGGATTAATAGACGATGAATGGGGTCCCTAACTACCCCCATCCACGTTCGCAGAGGCTTGAGTTAAAATTTTCCCATGTGGAAATGGGTTCGCTAACACAGCAGGTTGTTGTTGTGCCAGTAAATTTTGGGCCTCTGCGAGCCAAGGGCACAGGTGAGTTAGATGGTCTTTCGTGCAAAGGTTACATGGATACCTCGACTTTATTTTTTCTATGTTTCCCCCACCAGCATTATTGGTGGGTTTCTTATCCCCCTTACCCTTCTTTCGTTGTTTCTTATTTCTGTCAGCCTGCTGATTGGACTTTGGGTTTCTCGATTGCACATTGTGTACATCTGACGTTTGATTAGGGGGAGGTAGTCAAACCAGTGGTTTGGTTGGCCGCTGTCTGTTGTATCGACAACTGTTGAAATTGATTTGATAGCTGATCACCAGGCTTCGCTTGTGGTGAACCAACAATACCATCGACATGTGTTCCAGACTTTTGTCTGGTCTTGTCAAGAATGGACCTCGGTGCATCTGGAAAAACTTCATAAAGTAAACCAGACTGAGAGTATATCAATTCTAGTTGTTGAGCTCTCATTATCGCTTCTTCCTCAAAAAACACTCCCGACATTGCTACGTCTTTGGATAATTGAGGTACCAAATACTTAAGGAACCACTCCAGCAAGAATGTTGGTGGAACTGGTACTTTAATAAAACTCTTCTGACGCTGCCATTCTTGGATGTGATCCGAGATATGGTCAACCTTTGTTTTCTTAAATTTGGCCAAGAATTCGGTGCCAGCATCGTATCTCACAAGTAATTGAAAATAGTTTAGAAAAACCATTGCCAATTCGCCAAAAGTAGAGTATCTTGAGCGGTCAAGATCGATGTACCATTTCATGGCACTCCCGATAAGAGTGTGTTGAAACATACACAATTGGACGGAGTCTTCTCTCAATGAGTTAGATGAGCACCAAAGGCGAAAGGTGGTCACATGATCACTTGGATCTTCATTAGGCTTACCTTCGAACTTTGGAATGTCTGAGGGAAACTTGGTCGGCATAGGGGGCCAACGCGGATCGTGACAGATTGGCTCATTCAACAATCTTGACAAGTCTGAAAAATGCAACATTGCCAGAAAATGTAGCTTGGGCTGTTGAGTATGTACAGGAGGAAAGGAGCCTAGAATTTGGTTGGCACCAGGTTGCCAGGAAACGTTAGGCTACTGAATAGGGTTCTGGTAAAATCCATGGTCCTGGATAGCGTATGGATATTGCGCTTGTTGAGACATCATCGACTAACTCTCATAATTGGATGTTGAGGGTTAATAAGGGATTTCTCCCAACGTGGTGTTCCAAAGGTTCTGGAAAGGGTTTCTCCCTGTCGATCCGATGAGCATAGGTGTTGAGCCTTGCCCGGGGTTCCACTGGCCATGGAAGGGGTTGCCCCCAATCAGCATCCATGTTGGCCCTTGACCAAATTTTGGGATCTTATTGGTCATATCGACCTATGTTGGGACTTCGACAGTCTGTCAAAGGAGGAGCGCAAGTCGAAGCAGAGATCATGGGATCTTGACCCCCTTTTGGGCCCCTTTTTGGGTTTTTGGGAATATGTAACGGGAATGGGATGTCGGACCATGGGTTTACCCATGTTTACGCCTATTTTGTAATGTATATATAGAAGGATAGGCAATATAGAAAGAGGTTTATGTGTTAAGTGCTAAAGGAATGGCTAAGTGCTAGATCTATGTGATCAAAGGATTGTAAGTGCTCTGTGCATACTGTGTGAGACTTGTAGAGATGAGTGAAAGTCCCTGTGAAAGAATGTAGAAGGCTTTGTGTTGTAACGCAAGGAAGAAAGATCTAGCTAGTTGCACAGATCTTTTGTCCTGTGTGGAGTAAGGGTTTTGAGGCTCTGTGCTTGTAACCGATTGACCGAATAAAATAAAGAAGAAGAGTTGGTGGACGTAGCCCCAGGGTGGGGGTGAACCACGTGGGGGTATTTACATATTATATGTTGAATACTCTTATATGTTTAGATATATCTATTCATGCTTGGTGCTTATTATATGTTAGAATGTTATATCTGATCTAGATATTCATGCTTAGTGCTTGATATGCTCATTCTGATCCATTTGTATATGCTAAGTGCTTGAATACCGTAGATTAGTGGGAATGTTGTGAGGTTTTTTCTTATAAGCGAAGTGGTTACTGACTGTATATTGAGGAACTAATAGTGCTAAGTGATTTATTAAGTAGTACAATCATAGATCTGTGTCCCAGCTAAGGTTGCAGACACTTGAGTCTTGCAACCACCCCTGCCACTACCTCGGGTGAGACTTCATTTGCTTCGCAGGTGTTTCCAAAAGGACCGGTAGTTAGGGATTTGTTGGTGCGTTGTTGTAGCATTGAACCCTGGGTCTGTCCCTATGCCAACAAATGGTTCTGTTGTCGGGACCTGAAACTATGATTGTTGGGAAGTGAGAAGGAGGAAGCTCTATGCAAAGATTCATCCTGAAATTATGAAAGCTCTATGCATAGATCTGTGCCCTAGTGCACAATATTCTACTTGATCTGTAAATATATGTACTAAAGAAAGAAGATCAGATCTGAAAGAAAGAAGATCATATCTAAAGGAAAAAAGAAATATTTGAACGCTTTGTGCTCTAAGAAAAGTAAAAGTGGAAAATTTTGATCAAAAGAGGTAAGATATGCAAGCTCTATTCTCTGATAAAGGTAATAATAGTTACAAGTTTTAAGATTTGGAAGCTTTGTGCCCTGTAGAAATAAGATAAGTGGAAATTTTTGTTTCTAGAATATGGATCTAGGTCTGTTTAATAGAGTCTGTCCTAGTTTGAAAGATAGGTCATTAATAGATGAAAGAAGATTTGATATGAGTAGATCTAATAAGAATAGTGAAAGTATATTATACCTATGCAAAGAAAGAATGTTCGTAATAACGAATGGATGAAGGATCCTAGAAAGAAATTGGTGTAGGTTAGCTCCCATGATCCTAGTGCACAGTATAGAAGAATATGGGGATTATTTAAAAGGAAGAGAGGATTAACCCTCTGTTACAGTTGTAGAAGGTTGGGACATATTGCTAAGGAATGCCCTGGTGGAAGATCTAGTTGTCTTTGTTGTAAATCTCTAGACCATGAAGTATTAGATTGCCCAAGAATGATTGCTAAGCTTGAAAGAATGAACCTAAATCAAGAAAACCCTAAGGCAGATCCAGAAACTACGAACGAGCCTCAGAAAGAATCAGAGAAATCATTGCTACAGATGAAAGAAACCCTGAATGACCACCGACATGTCCTCTTATCATAGATCTTCAAAGAAAAGGAATTCATCGAAGCAAGAATATGAGAATTCGACATTGACTGTGTTCTGGATGAGGAAACACATGCGAATATTATGCCAGAGAGAACCTGGGAAGTTATAGGAAGGCCTGTTATGATCCCTTCACTAGGTGGAATAAGTTTATTCAGAGGAAAGCTAGTAAACCTATGCAGAAGGCTCACTTGGATACCTATGAATGTCAATGGAACTTCGATAGAAGAAGACTTTCAGATTATTAAATTTGTCAAAGACAGCGCCCCGTTTACCATGATAATAGGAAATTCTTGGATTGATAGAGACCAAACCCAACGAAAGGAAGAAGAAGAAGTTTTGGAACAGAAGAAGCAAGAGTTAAAATACTTTATGACCAGAAGGATCGTGCACTTGATTAAGGAACAGGAGAGCAGATCGAAGATATTTAATACTAGATACCTAGATGTCGAAGCTAAGAGAACACTAGAGGATCCTTGGAATATTGAATTACCTATCCTAGACAAAGAAGAAGTATTATCCAGGAACCCTAGGAAAGAATTTCAACAGTGCGAAGTAGCTAAGACCAAAGAAGAAAAGAATCAGAATGAGAAAAGCACTACAGAGACGAAGCTCACTAGAAAGAAGGCTAGAAAGTCAAGAAAGAAGAGGGATAATACTGAAAGGTTACAGGAGGTTCTAGACGAGACCTCGCAGAAAGAAAAATTGCAGAATTGGAGCTTCGTTGAGATATCAGAACAACAACACATGGCACTTCGACATGACGAAGCAATATAGTCATTGGGCCCGATATATCCATTCAAATTCCATTCTGAACGGACAGAAAAGCAATAGAGGTTCGTCATATGACCATTGGACCATGCCATAATAGATCGAATAGGAGTTAATGGAGGCTCACACCCGTTGCAAGCCAACCGTTGTCAAATTACCTATTTATCTCGTCGCACCATGCACTGAGAACACTTTTCCCAATCAAGAATTCAAGACCACATATTAAGATGAGTTTATACAATGATCATTTTTCTCTCGTTCTCTATCTCATTACCATGTCTGAGTTCTTCCCCGATCCCGCGAATTGTTTACCCCGAGTGCGTATGTCGGAAGCATTGAGTGTTGCAGAGAAAGTCGTTGAGGAAGTTTTGATCGACTTGGTGACATAGAAATTCATTTCGGAGAGAGAAGTGTCTACAGGTGTACAAGCATCTTCGACGAGAGGACTATAGGACTCTCTGTCCACTGCTCGATCCTGACCATCCCGGCCAGCTGCTGAGAAACAAATGAAGCACAGAGATGATATCGCAAATGCTAAGTTTATTCTGAGCATTCTACCTGTTTATCTACCACCTCTGAGTGACGCAATAAACTAAGACAATGTGCCTCGAGATTTTGAATATGAATTGGTCACTACGTACCTTCCGAAGGGGATACGCGTAGTGCACGCAGATCAGAATAAGATCGCAGCGTTGAAGTTTAGTGACTTCAACCTCGGCGATAGGAAAGTGTACAATATGCTATCCCCATACAAGTATCTGACTAGAACCAAGGGAAATAATTCAAAGATCGTTCCCCATCAGTGGACCATGAACCTCTCGCAGTCCACACTGCTTAATGTAATGAATATTCCTCACTTCGGGAGGCATCAAGAAGTGAACGCATGCGTCAAGTTGTTGTTGTTTTTCTACCATGGAGGATACTTATGGTTGAACCGCTACATCACAATGGATCTAACTTTGATCAATCGGATCACAGGGCTTAACATGCAAGGCCCTGACCCATAGGATTTATACCCCAGAAAGACCGCAGATTGTGCTCTTTCCCAGAGAATAAAGGATACTTACAGTGATGTAGAGAAGGGCAGGCGAGGCTACAAGGTAGCCTCTATCCATAGCGGTGTAGTGCGCCTTGCCTGTCGGCTAATCACAGGCAAGCTATTTCGTAAGAACCAACCGACCCAAGTAACTGGATTCATAGTCGACCTTGCAGGGAAGTGCGCAGAGGGACTACAGATGAATTAGGTGAAGTACCTCATGAACCATATAGAACTAGATTGCAGAGAATCAGAGGATCAAGGATACGAATTCCACTTCAGTTGGCTTTTTATCCTGATCACTTTCATCACATGGGAGGTGTCGGAAGGTGCGACCTTCCCGGACACCGAGCCATTTGAACCTCTGGCCGTGAAGTTCAGTACGTTGTGGTACTTTAGTGACATGAAAAAGCAGTGAAAATCAAATGTTGTTTTCCACATGTATTATAACCAACTGAAGGTAGCCATATAGGCCACGCCTTGCATAACCCCAAACACACTTCACAAGTTTAAACACTTGATGAAATTCAACACGGACCGCCATTTTATCTATATGACTACACACGTTGATGAGCATAAACAACAGCTACAGTCATACTACAAGTTAACGGAGGATGACTTGGAGGATATTACCAAGGAATGGTTGGCGGACCTCCTTGTTCCAACGAACCCCGCAGAAATTTTCGATGTTGACAGCCCCAAAACTGCGTTGGATACAGCCGAACCTAGCAAGATAAAGAAGACTGAAGAGGTCCATGATTTAGACAGTGCATCCATGAAGACCATGTCCATATTAGCAGAGAAAGGAGGTGATGTCACATAATTTGAACAGAAGAAAGGCGAGGTTACATCACCAAGAGAAGAGGAGAATCCCTCGAAGAAAAGGAAGGTTTCCCCTTTGAAACTTTCTTCAAGGAAGAAAATGAAAGCGACCAGAACCAAATTCAAGACCACCCTCACATCATATGACTTCGAATTCATCATTGCAACACTGAATGATGCTTCACTGGAGATAGAAGAGAAGCAAGAAGCTAAGTAGGAGGAGGTATTCAGTGGGATTAAGGATAAACTCCAAGGAGTGCAGCAGGCACTACAGTCCAGCCGCACAGTATCCACTGCACCCCTGACAGTTGGAACACCGGAACTAAGTGATGAGCCCGCCCAATTACATTGCATTCTTGATACAATTGAGGTTTTCCTTCAACGAGCTTGTGAAGAAACAGCACAAGCCACCCATGCTTTAGCGCAAGTACAAAAATACCTTGAGGGCCAAAGAAGTGTTGTAGAAAAGGAAAATCTTGCTCTACAAGCAAAATGGGATGAAGAAAAAGAAGAGCTATAGCAAAGAAAGGAACAATTTCTCACCGAGTAAATTGAAGTTAAGGAAAGCATCAATAGAGAACTTCGTTCTGTGACATTCATCGAAGTACAGACCAAGGAACAAGTTCCACATCAGGTGGCACAACTAGAAGAGGTAATCCAGAAGCTACAGCAACGCATCGCCGACTTAGAGCTCTGCACAGTACCTGAAACCCCACAAGAGATAAGAAACCAAAGAGAAGAAGTTGCCCACAGCGCAATTGAAATATTAAAATATCTTTCCTTGGAGTGCAAGCAGCTCAGTAACTGCAGTGCCTAGACCTATGAAAATATCACTGAAAATCTAGAATTGCAAACACTGGAGTTGCAGCTCCAAGAAGCGAAGAATAACATAGATACACTACAGGTGCAGCTGAAGGCCTTGTCAGCTGTAGAAAGGATGAAGAGATCTAAAGAACAACGCACAACTCAGCATCAGATCCATATGATTCAAAGCAAAGTGATGGAATTCACTCAAGGACTTCAACCTATGCAAGACATGGCATGTCTGTTTTTTACAGAGGTCGAGAGCCAAGGAGCGAAGCTAGAAGAGGTTGTCCTCACAACAGAACAACGCTTAGAAGGGCCAGTGAATGACACAGTGATCCAAGAGTTCACCGAACAAGAGGCCACAACAAAGCAGCAAGTCGAAGCAGCTTGAGCCAAGCTCGAGGCATTCGAGGCAAATTTGATCAGACCGGAGTGACTCGAGACAAGTCACAGGTGAGTGTTGCAGGCCTGTTGGCCCTTGACCAAGTTTTGGGAGTTTCTTGGTCATATCAACCTATTTTGGGACTTCGACAGCCTATCGAAGGAGGATCACAAGTCGAAGCGGAGATCATGGGATCTTGACCCCCTTTTGGGCCCCTTTTTGCGTTTTTGGGAATATGTAATAGGAATGGGATGTCGGCCCATGGGTTTACCCATGTTTAGGCCTATTTTGTAATGTATATATAGAAGGATAGGCAATATAGAAAGAGGTCGATGTGCTAAGTGCTAAAGGAATGGCTAAGTGCTAGATCTATGTGATCAAAGGATTGTAAGTGCTCTATGCATACTGTGTGAGACTTGTAGAGTTGAGTGCAAGTCCATGTGAAAGACTGTAGAAGGATTTGTGTTGTAACGCAAGGAAGAAGGATCTAGCTAGCTGCGCAGATCTTTTGTCTTCTGCGGAGTAATGGTTTTGAGGCTCTGTGCTTGTAACCGATTGACCGAAGACAATAAAAATGAAGATTTTGTGGACGTAACCCCAGGGTGGACATAACCCAAGGGTGGGGGTGAACCACGTAAACCCTGTGTGATATGCTTTGTGCTTTGTCTTGATGTATTTACATATTATATGCGGAATACTCTGATATGTTTAGATAGATCTATTCATGCTTGGTGATTATTATATGTTAGAATGTTAGATATGATCTAGATATTCATGCTTAGTGCTTGATATGTACATTCTGATCCATTTGTATATGCTAAGTGCTTGAATACTGTAGATTAGTGGGAATGTTGCGAGGTTTTGTCTTATAAGCGAAGTGGTTACTAACTGTATATTGAGGAAATAATAGTGCTAAGTGATTTATTAAGTAGTAAAATCACAGATCTGTGTCCCAGCTAAGGTTGTAGACACTTGAGTCTTGCAACCACCCCTGCCAATACCTCGGGTGAGACTTCATCTGCTTCGCAGGTGTTGTCGAAAGGTCTGGTAGTTAGGGATTTGTTGGTGCGTTGTTGTAGCATTGAACCCTGGGTCTGCCCCTGTGCCAACCATCCCTGACGAGGGGATCGATCCCTGCCACGGATTTTAGGGTCCTTAAGAGGTGTTTTCCCCCTATGCAGGAATAGTACCCTGCACCGGATTTTGTGATCCAAAACCGGGGTTACCCCCAGCCGAGACGGAAGCTAATGTGAATATGTTGTTACCAAATGCGCTAAAAAAAGAGAACAAAAAATAACCCACCGGTGTGGTGTTGGAAGAAATTCCTTGACTACCTACTCCAAACAAGTTGTACTTCATGTTTGACCAAGCGGGCTACTGGAGAGCACCACCTAGCGAAGGGGACGATGGAGCTATATGACCCCCACAGTAAGGGAAATCATTATAGGGGGCTGAGGTTCCCCCCATGGACCCTTGTAGAGGATCATTAGAGCTCCCTGCCCCCATACCCAAGGTCTGTAGGGTGGAGTAGGACAGGACAGATTTTGTATCAAAGCCAGGCATCTCATATGAAAATGAAGGGCTTTTCACACTCTAGGTGAACAAAGCAGTGATCACCTCCATAGATGGAATCGGACCACTACCCGAAGTAGAGGTGATCGAGACCATGGTGGTCTAGACTGACAAAGGTGGGTTAGGAGGCAGAACACCCCCTGTAGTGGTATTCGTAGAGGGATTGTGAGGAATCCCTGATGAAGTAGCAGTGGTTGCTTCCATCGCTGCTTGTAAAACTAACTGGCGCTTGTGATGAGTTATCCTTGGGGGGACAACCTGTATCAAAACTAGTGCCAACAAGTCAGTGATCGGAGGGTTATAATATCCCAGAGCTTCCGCTCCAAGGTAAAAAATGGTAGGCTCCTATGGATGTAATATTTATTCTCTCAGAGATGGCTCGAGTATAGTTTCCTGCAGCCCTATCGCCTCAAATGAACATTGTTGGTCAAGTCTTTGCCTTCGCGATGGTGGGGGTGGCTCCAATTCAACCGGTGTCGGGCCATGAAGCCTTCGCGATCGGCAGAGCTCTTGATCTTCCACTTTCTGAGAAGATCAATGACACACTAGGGATTTTACTAACGTTGAAAACCAACACTCACTAGAAAGAGTTCCTATGAGATAAAGCAATCAAACCACTAGCTAGTTGGAAGAACAGTTACACCAACCAACGTAAGAGCAACTTACCGGTGCAAGTGAAAATTTAATACAAAATCACCCTCCAGGTATACTCTGCAAAACGTGGCCCGATGTTTGTCCTAGGTACCATGGTATACCCCCACAGTAACATGTGTAAGTCACTAAAATAAAGGTAACTAGGTTGCCAGCATGCTACCAGTCACCAGGCGGGTACAGTCGACAGTTGGGTGGACTGCAATGAGTAGGGTATCAAGCCTGAAACCTATTGAGGGTATTGAAAGAAAGTGTTCCGAAAGATGAATGAGGATCTCGAATGGATTCAAGACCCATGAATCTCTGTAGCAAATGTGATCAAAGGAATCCCAAGACAATTCCTCTATATGTGTTCCCCACTATGCTTGGTCTAGCTTTGGAGGAGTTATCTCTGCTACCTTTCCGCACGTGACCTCGTGTTTATCCCTTGTGTTAGAGGGGGGTCCTGGATAACTTCCACGTTTACTAGACTTTTTACACTCCCTAGAAAAGACTCGTATGTTTTTTTTATAGCCTTGAAGAGTTTCATCTCCAACCTAAATCAAGGCTCTAGCCTAGACTAAATGATGGACCCTACAAATGTAAAGTCTAATAAATTTTAATTAAGCGTTAATTTTAAGAGGTTTGTCTTAAATTCAAGGAAATGAAGATGAAACTAGTGGTGTATTTTAAGAGATGAAAGAGACGAGCATTAAATAAAATTGAAAGAAAACTACTTCTTTTTGACAAATAAAGATTTGCAAATTTACACTCTTTAGCCAACTTTTCGTAACTACTTTTTCTAAGATCTTTAAAAAGAAAAACCCAAAACAAGATTTCCCTCGACTACGAGCTACTTAAGTGTTCTAAGCATTCAATAAAGAACTTAAGAAATCACTCTTTCTCCTGATAAACAAAGACAACTAACCTAACTACTTACCAAACAAAGAAAATGATTTTTATTTTTTTTATGCTTCAAAATAAGAAACTTGAAATAACTTCTTTTTATTTTCTTCTAAAGCAAGTTAAAGGGAAAAAGTGAAGACAAGACAAGACCAAAATCTGACTTCAGGTCTACTGCGGATCACAGGGAGTCACTGACAATATTAAACAGACTGATTAGAAAAGACTCACTATCTCATCTCAAACCCTTACTAAGAAAACACAAGAAATCTTGATAAAGAAATAAGCTAACTGACGTTCAATCCAGGCTAAAGACTGTAACAACGGAGACCATGACTAGATCAAGAAAACCCCTGGGAAGTATGACTTCAATCAGGGAAGAGGTTGACTGCCACTTCTTGAAAAAATACTTTCTTGACACAGGCACTCTACTGACACTTAAGAAGCCTACATATGTACGCGGGTTGTCCAAAGGTAGGGCATGTATGTACGTGTGCAGGCCCATTGCAAGCTGCGTACACCTCTGTAAATTCTCAAAAATAAAACTAACAGTCAAGGATGACAAGGCAGGGAGTACCGGTATGGCAGACCAAAATCCCTTAAAGACACAACAACTTACAAAAACTCAAAAAAGGTAATCAAAATCATTTAAAACACCCAAAACGATATCCCCTAAAAACCCTAGAGGCTTCCCCAGTATGGTCGCCAATTCTGCTATAGCGGGAAAACCCCCCTATGGAATACACTAGGGTTCAAAGTGCAAGCAAAGCTAACTGTCTAAAGTCTCCTACTTTTAAAAACTACCCCGACAATACCCCATATTCATGCATAAAATATAAAGTATAAGGATCTGGTAACTCTACCTTAAACTTCGCGTCCGATGTCGATCCTTTTTCGTTTGGTTGTTCCTCAACTGCAAATCTCCTCCCAAGGTCGACCTGCATTCACCAAAATACAAACAAGAAACTACAAACATGCATCTTATATATGAATTAGTGGGTTAGATGTCATAATAAAATGTAAATCAAACATAAAGATTGAACACATCATATGGCGGGACAAAAAAAGTACTTCTTTATATTAATCTCACAAAGTCACTTACAAATGAGATCGATGACTGCTCCTCGTACCTGGTCTAGGCTCCTCTTCACCAAGCTCCAACTTCTTCCATGTATCTTTTTCCTCTCACAATTCTCTCTAGGGAAATGGCATAGGCTTATGAATGAGGAAAAAGGGAAAGAATAGGGAATTCTGGCTCAAGACTCACAATGTGGCTGCAAATTCTTGGGGCAAGGGGGGAAAGTGAAATGGGCAAAGTTTCACTATTCTTATGCTTAGCTTTGGAATGAGAACCCAAAACATTCTTTAATATGAAAAAAGGATGGTTATTCGGTTGGGTGACGGGCTATAGGCAGTGGGATAGTTGGGAAACCACCCAATAGCCTGTAATCTCAACAAATTCCTTGCAACTTTTTAATTTTTACAACTTTTGTGAGTATACGCGGGTTGTAATGGTGCAGCTAGCATACGTACGTGAGCTGTAATGGTGCATAAAGTGTGTGTATGAGGGCAGTAATGGTGAAATATGCATACATCTTTAAAAATGTGGTTCTTAAGAAGAGTTGCTCAGTGATGGCTTGGCAAAAATAGAAAATAAGATGGCTTGATGTCAGGTATGCATGTATGGTGAAATTTAGGGTTATAAAAATAGAGGTAAAATTCCTTTGGAGGAGGGACTTTGGTGTGTTTGAAGAAAAAATGGAGAAGATCCAGTCGGAAGGAGCAATAACATTTTACAACTATTAGATTGTGAGGATTTGTGAGAGTGTTAAGTCTTGAAGTCCTTCAGACTTCTCTAGTTCAGAAGATTTCATTCGAGGAGTGTGAAGGAGGAAGAACCCCGAAGTCCTAAAATATGAAACTCATATGGAGAGTTGATCTCCATGGACACATGTCAGTGGATCATCAATTTTGGAAGACCATCCCTTCGGTAGAGAAGAGGCACTAGGGTGAATATTCGACAATCTCCTGAAGTCCTGAAAAGCGGAACTCATCCCAGTTGTCGATCAGGAAGAGGACACATGGAGGAAGGAGAGATATTTCGGCATTTCGGTGTTCAAGAGATACGAGTGGTTGTGTTGTGTGTGAATTCCTCAACTCCTGAAGTCTGAAATAAATATGAATTGTCCATCTATTGGAGCGTGAGGTTCTTTGATTTGTTACTTGTGCGTATTCGCCGATTCGTCACTCTAGGAGATCTGTGGAGAGGTGTTTTGAAAAGACCCGAATCTATGAAGAAGGTATAGACCATCGATCTAGTGGTGAAATAGGATTCGTTTGATCATTGGATTTTATATTCGACACTCTAGAAGAATAGCACGTTGGAGCAGAAAAGAGATCGTTGCATCCTGAAGTCCCGAACTCATTCCCTGTCATGGATTTTAATGGGTCACATGGACCGTTGATCTTTTTTGTCATTCGGTGCTCTGGAAGAATAGCACGTTGGAGTGGAAAAGGGATCGTCGAAGCTTGACTTCCTGAATACATTCCCCATCATGGATTTCAATGGGTCCTATGGACCATTGATTTTTGTTGTCATTCGACGCTCTACCATTTCGGCGTTCGGGAGGAATGTGATATTGTTTTGTTGAGACTCCCCAGGCCCAGGAGTGTTGATTGGAGATTGGATATTGGATATTTGGCTCATGGTTTTGGACCACAGTCCCTTGTATGGCTTGTTAGTGCTTCAGGCTCCCTCCCCCCCACCCCGAAATCATATTTTTCATTTCAGGAAGGAAGGTAAAGGACATGTGTAACTGGTTTTGAGGGCTCGGTAGGAGCCTGCAAGGTGATCCAGCTCCTGAGTTTGATCGATCCTAGACCGAGAGGTCGGGGAACCCCAGTGAGTGTGTGGGGGTTTACGTCAAGTGGTATCAGAGCTCGAATTAATCTCTGTGAAGGAAAACTTGGAACCATGTCGCCTAGAATACGCAGGGACAGACCTGTAGTGATTCCAGTAATGGAAGAGAAGATGAGGCAACTTCGTGCAAGGCTATATGCTATGAAGATTACATATAGAATAGCATCGGATGTTGGTGACATTAGTGAGGCTGAGAGTGAAGATGTTGAATTAAAAGGAGCTGCAAGGGAAGAAGTTGCAGAAGAATGACTATTGAGAGTTGTTGTCAAAATGGGGGCTAGATAAAAAATAGAGTTCCCAATGTATGAATGCAACTTAGATGTTGAGGAGTTTTTGGATTGGATAAGTGATTTGGACAAGTACTTTGACTATGAGGAGAAGAAAGTGAAGTATGTTGTGACCAGGCTAAAGGGAGATGCAACGCTATGGTGGGACGAACTACAAGATGACAGAAGGTGAAAAGTTAAAAAAAAAATTAAGAGTTGGGATATAATGGTGGCTAAGTTAAAAGATAAATTCATACCCAAATATTATCAGATAAATCTGTTTAGGAAATTGTAGAATCTAAGACAGAAGGACTTGTCAGTGAAAGAGTACACTGAAAAGTTTTACAGGCCGAACATCAGAGCAAGGCATCGAGAGAACGATGAAGAAAAAATCGCCAGGTATTTAAATGGTATGAGATATTAGATTCAAGATGAAATCAGTATGATGATAGTAAGGACTATAGAGGACGCTTATCATGTGGCACTGAAAGCGGAGGAAAATTTGGCCAGGAAGGAAATCCATAGAAATAGAGGGAAGACTCCAAGAAGAGGTAGAGGAATTGTCTGAGAGAAGTTCCAGAAACCCAAAGCTAAAGCTAGAAAGTATCACAGCCAAAAATAAAGAGGAGGAAGTTCCAAAGGGGGACAATATGGTGGAAGAAACTCTTTTTCTTGAGGAAGAGGAAAAGGCAAAGGAGGAGAAGTGAAATTTTATGCATGTGGAAATGCAGGGCATATGTCTTGGGAATGTCCTGAGAAAAATAAAGACGGAGGTGGAGAAGATCACATTTACAAAGCGCAAAAGAAGAATGTGGAAGAAGAAGCAACAGAAGAATGGAGATCCCTCGTGATGAGGAATGTTCTCATAAAACCAGAGAAAGAGGAAAAAGAGCTTGTCCAGAGAAACAGTATGTCCAAGATTGCTTGAAAGACCAAAGATAGGGTATGCAAAGTGATTATAGACAGTGGGAGCACTGATAATATGGTATCCACAAATATTATGGAAAATATGGAGTTGGAGACAATTGCACATATGAACTCATACTAGGTATCATGGCTACAGAAAGGACACCAAGTGATGGTAAGTCAACAATGCAAGGTCGAGTTTAAAATAGGAGGTTATAAGGATGAAGCTCTATGTGATTTTATACCCATGGACATTTTCCATGTTCTGTTGGGAAGACCATGGCAATATGACATAAATATCATACATGATGGGAGGAAAAATACTTACACCCTTGAGAAGAATGGTTGTAAGCATATGTTACTACCAATAGAATATAAGGGAGTAAAGGAAGAGGTTAGTCCCAACATACTTCTCATGAGTGGGAAGGAACTCTTGAACAAAGTCAATAAATAACATGAGATGCAGTTTGTTGTGGTGAGAAATCCAAGAGTCATCCTTACGAGCACTTCTTTGGATGATCTGCATGTAGAAGTTTAGGAATTGTTGGAAGAGTTTTCCAACATCGTGGTGGATGAGTTACCTCACTCTTGACCACCCATCGAGAGTATCATCCATCACATTGACCTTATTCCAGGAGAAGGTTTTCCAAAAAAAGAAGAGTATAGGTTGACACCTCAAGAGAATGAAGAGGTCAAGAATCAAGTCTAAGAATTGTTGGATAAAGGTTTGATCAAAGAAAGTTTGATTCCATGTGCAGCACCAACTGTGTTAAGTCTAAACAAATATGGAGGATGGAGAATGTGCACAAATTCAAGATCCATCAACAAGATAACCATCAAGTATTGATTCCCTTTACCCGGAATGGATGATTTGATGGATTGCTTGAGTGAAGAAAATTATTTTTCCAAGATAGACTTGAAAAGTGGTTATCATCAGATAAGAATGAGAGAAGGATATGAATGGAAGACAACATTCAAAACGAATGAAGGATTGTATCAGTGGCTTGTTATGCCATTTGGATTAACAAATGCCCAGAGCACATTCATGAGATTAATGAATGAGGTACTCAAAGATTTCATTGGTAATTTTGTAATTGTGTATTTGGATGACATTTTAGTTTTCAAAAATACTGAAGGAGAAAATTTGAGACACTTGAAACTAGTGTTGAGAATGTTGCATCAGGAAAATTTGTTGATAAATCTAAAGAAACGTTATTTCATGAGGACAGAACTCATATACTTGATTTTTTTTATCTCTTCAAATGAATTGAAGATGGATTCGGAGGAGGTGAGGACAATCAAACAATGGCCTTCTCCAAGAAGCATGTTTGAGGTAAGAAGCTTTCATGGATTGGAAATGTTTTACCAGAAATTCATCAGGAATTTCAGTAGCATTTGTGCACTCATACTGGACACCATAAAGAAAAAAGCACTGATCTTTTAATTGGACAATAGAAGCTAAAAAAGGCTTCAGATTATTGAAAGAAAATATCACAGAATGATCGATTCTGGTTCTGCCAGATTTCAAGAAGACATTTCAGGTGAGATGTGATGCAAGTGGAGTAGTTATTGGTGCAGTCTTGAGCCAAGACAATAAGCATGTTTCTTATTTCAGTGAGAAGTTGAATGGCACTAAGGGTAAGTAATCAATGTATGATAAGGATTTTTATGTTGTAACACAAGCTATGAAAAAATCAAGGCATTACCTTATTCTGAAGGAGTTTGTCTTTTATAGTGACAATCAGGTTTTATAGTTCATAACTAGACAGGAGACGTTGAACCAAAGACATGCTAAATGGGTAGAATTCATGCAGAATTTTACTTTTGTTATTAAGCACATTAGTGGTAGTTCTAACAAAGTTGTTGATGCTTTGAGAAGGAGATGTCTGATTATACAGGAATTCCAAGTGGATACCTTAGGGTTTGAACACGTTAAAGGGATGTATCGAGAAGATCCATATTTCAAGGAGGCTTATGAAGAATTTGAAAACCCTTTACTAAGGGAAAAAAGTCAGTGGATGGAGTATTTGATCCAAGATGGACCGTTGTTCAAAGGAAGCCAATTATGTATTCTAAAATTCTCAATGAGAGATAACATGTTGTAAGAAAAGCATAGTGGGGGATTGGATGGACACTTCAGCCATGATAAGACTTATGCACAGTTGAGTTATTCGTACCATTGGCCAGGTATGAGGTCCAATGTGAAGAAATTCATGGACAAATGTAGATTCTTCCAATATGCAAAAAGGAAACAACAAAACACGGGTATGTATCAACCATTGTCTATTCCAAATAGACTGTGGGATGCCATACGCATGGATTTTGTGTTGGGATTACCAAGAACCCAGAGGTGGAATGATTCCATATTTGTAGTGGTTGACAGGTTCTCAAATATGGCACATTTCATACCATCCTAGAAAATCAGTGATGCTACTTACATAGCCAATTTATTTTTCAAAGAGGTTGTGAGATTACATGGATTTCCCATAAGTATAGTCTCAGACAGAGATACCAAATTTGTGGGAAAATTTTCGAGGAATCTGTGGAAGAAGTTGGGGACAAACTTATCCTTCAGTTCATCATATCACCCTCAAATAGATGGACAGATTGAGGTAGAAAATAGAAGTTTGGGAAATTTGTTGAGGATATTGGTCACTGAACATCATAGTCAGTGGGATCAAATTCTACCTCAAGCAGAGTTTGCTTATAATGATTCACCGAACATAAGCACTGGAAAAATTCCATTTTAGATAGTGTATGGAATGCAACCGAGATAAATTTCAAAGTTAGTAAATTTGGGACATGATGAGTTTCGAAGTGCAGGAGCAGAAGACTTTGCTGCAGAAATGCAGAAACTTCATGATCAGATAAAGAGACAGTTACAGGATAGCAGCCAAAAATACAAGAACCGAATTGATCAAAGAAGAAAAGACGTTCATTTTGAGGTTGGAGATCAATTTTTATCACATATGAGGAAGGAAAGGTTCCCAAGGGGAACATATAACAAGTTAAATATGAAGAAGATAGGACCATGTAAAATCCTCAGAAAATTTGTTGCAAATGCCTATGAGATCGAACTGCCAGAAAATATTGGAATATCTCCAATATTCAATGTTACAGACCTGTAGCCTTGCAGGATGGATGATACAGGAGAATCAGGTGATCGGAAGGAGATCCAATGGGAAAAGAAGATGCCCACATCATAAAATTTAGAAATGGAGAAAATTATAGATCAAAGGATTGGCAAGAAGACCAGGAGGAAGACTTATTTTGAATACCTAGTGAAGTGGAAAGACCACCCAGCAGAAGATGACAGTTGGATAACTGAAATTGACATTCAGAAACATGGAAAGAAAGTGCAAGATCTCATGGACAGGAGTCCATGATTTTTTTTTCCTGAGGAGTATGATCTAGGAGCATCGCCAGCACCATTAAAAGGAGTCCAGACAAGAGGGCAGTGCATCATCCAGCACGTACAGGAAAGTTGATTTGGTTTATCAAAGGAGGAACTGCCTTTTTGAATTTTGAATTTATGAAAAAGGATGTAATAAATGATCTTTAATGTTTGGAGGCTGAAGACGTTTCAGGAGATCTTAGCAGATTGTAATTTCTTTAATGTATAGAGATATTGTACAGATGTTAAGCATTGATCCTTATCGATATTGCAAATGCTCATGAATTCATAGCTAGCCTAGGAGTAGGATACTTGATTTCGATGTGATAGCAGTAGGTAGTCAAGAGAGAAGGATCGAGAAGCCCCTTCATGTATAAAACTTGTAAATTATGTCATTTTAGAGGTTGTTGAACTAGGTTGAAGTTAGGTTGTTGAAGTTGTTGAAGCTCATTGTATTCTTGTTGTAGAACAAAAGAAGATTGAAATAACTCTGTGTATATACTCTTTATTTGAATATAAGAGGAGAGAGGTTTGCTTCAATGCCTAGGTTTGTTTTATGAGCTAATTGATTGAATGAAGTTCTATTTATGTGTTTACTATGTTTTATATATGTGCATTTATGTTTCTGTGAATTAATCTTTGATATTTGTATAAGTTTCAGTTGTTTCTCTTCTAAAACATTTGGTTAAGGAACACATGGTGCACGTGCAAAGAGTGTGCAAGCTGGAGTCATTGACAGACTTAAAAGATCAGAAGGGATAGAGTAAAAGTATTATAGAGATAGTGCAAGGTGTGCACGTAGAGTCATTGAGTATAAGTTCTCTGAGAAAGACCCATGCAAGAAGTGCACAGGGCCGACACTTAGAGAAGTGTTGAAAACTTTCTAAGGAAGGCGAGTGCAAGGAGTGTGTTAACTCCCAAAGTAAAACCGTATTTTCGGTTGAACTTTGTAGAGGATATCCTAAGCTATTGGTTGCATGCTCAACTAGTTTTCTGTTTTCATAGTTCAATAAAAATTTTGATACTTGGTTTTATCCAAAAGGTGGAAAACAGCGACTTTTGGTGGTTTGGGCGAGCCCCCGGCGTGCTCATTAACCACCAAAAGCGTTCGGCTTCGTCAGCAAAATGGTCGATTCGAAATGCAAAGGAACCACCGAAAGGGTTTGGTCAAGCAAAAAGAAAGCTCGTTCTTTCGCACGAGCCATGTGTCAAAACGTTGCAATGATGGAAGTTTCAAACCGTCGATAAGCTCGCGTTGGAGGACATGATGATCGTTCGTGGGTTCGACCGAAAGTTTCCAAGTTTCGGCACATTATCCTGAGCACGTCATCTCCAAATCTATGCTAATCAATGACAGTCAGTCACGGTCGCACGAAGTTCATTCCCACTCAGCAGCAGATAGGTTCATGATTGATTGACAGGTTATGTGTT